>UXSR01005466.1:57871-73160 GCA_900604375.1 Mesocestoides corti
GAATAACGCAAATCGAACCCAGCCCTTACTCTTCTATGGTCAACACAGGCAAAGACCCTTAAATGCCAGGTGGATTTGTCATGGCGTTCATCCGATGTCCAAAAACAAATGGATCCATAGACATTGCCCGGGATTAGGACTACTGCGTCTGAATATGCATTGGCAACTCAGCGACGACGACCTGGACAGAGAAAGCCAGCTGGACTGCATCTGCGAATGGACCTTCGATGAATGATTAGTCCTTCCTGCAAGTCTACAAGAGCAAAGTCCCTCGTCAACTATTCGCATGGGTCACTATCCTGCCAGATGTGGGGTGCGGGGAGTGTCGAACTGGATATTTTACCAACACTGGATATCAACAACAGTGCGGTGGTCCAAGCCAGAAGCTGAGGACAGCTTCACTGCTGATGGGGATGCAGTGTGGCGTCGGATTAGGGCGCAGACATATTGGACCACCTGGCCGCAGCCAATCCCGTGTCTCTCTGCGATCCAATGGCATGCGGGTAGTGTCAAACTGGATATTTTAACAATCCTGAATAGCGCGATGGACGAAGCCAGAAGCTGAGGACAGCTTCACTACTAAGAAAGAGGCAATGTGTCCACGCATCGGGGCGCAGACATTGGGCACTGGCTTCAGTCAATCCTCTGTCTATCTGTGTTCCAATGGCATGCGAGGAAGTGATGAAGGCAACCAGAGGAAGACACGAGGAGCGGTATATAATGAGTGGCGTGGCCATCGTGGTTTACTCGCATGGAAGGCACCTGACGTGGGGCTCTGCCATGTGAGTGGTCAATAAATCCTGTTCTGTTGTACCAGTCTTATTCCTACTTGCGCTCGGGTATTCTACAGTAGTGTAGCCATTTTTTTCTCAGTAAAGCGTTCGTTTTGTCTCAGCCTTATCCTCATTATGTGCTCGAAGCCTATAGGAGCGATCTGCAGCGTCGCAGACAGGTTGGGCAACCCCAAGCTCAGCCAATCCTTGATCTAGTTGGATTTAAATGGCCTTTGAGGAAGATTCGCAACCAAGCAGAAACAACGATGGATGCAGGGCGGATTGAGCCCTATTCAGAACATCTAATGTGACGTCCATCCACGAAATAAGAAAGTTATCCTAATTGCAACCTCATTAACCTTTTATTAATTGGCTCCATTCATTTTCCTTATAATGATAATGGGTAATACCTACATTGAAGACGATGGTTTTTTGATTTTCTTCTCAAATAATTCTGCAATGACTTTTAATTTTCTGCTGATTAACTGAGGGTTTAAGTCGAGGTCGCTGTCAAAGGGGACATGCTTAAACTGTCAGAACATCATGTAGAGTGACCATTGTGCAACACGGACCTAACTTATCTCAGGCAGAAACATCTACATATTCTTGCTCCGAATTGTGAATTTGAGTTATATTTGACCCCTCGTCGTGTCGCCATGCGCCAAATTATTTGGTTTAGCTCCTTTGAGTTTAATGGTTCTAGTGTTGAAATTGTTTATACTACCCAGTTTCTCTGCTTGCGCCCTGTTGGTGCTTCATGACACCCAAGGCTTAAACAATTTTGAGGAGGTATGTTCTCGTTCATGCTCCAGTCGAGGAAATCCTACATTGGCATAAAATCGTGTGGCATTTTCCATTATGAAAACGAGGAATGTTGATATAAACTACCCATAATGGTGGGTGGGACGTCTTTAAACTTACTAATTTTCCTCACGATATGATACGCGACCTTAATCTTAATCGACACTGTTACCAGTTAATTTTTAAAGATCTTCATAATGAGCCGTCTTGGGTTGAACAAAGGGCATTCAACACCTATATATATCATGAAATACGCAAACCTACTTCAGAGACCTGCAGATATGAATTGCCTGAGCGCCTGACGCATGAGTGACGGGACATGAATCAAATGAACCTAGGGACCTACCTGGACCGGGCCCATTACGAGATGCGGCCATTGCAGAACAGCCGGATATCCTACACTGCGTGCCATGGAACGTACTTCTTTGAGGATGGTGCCATCGAGAAACATCATGTGCATCTGCTGGCGACGAGAACAGATTACTAATATTCAACCAAGGCTCCTCAGAGATGTTTTTTTTCACGTCACTAGGTGAATTGGTTAGGAACCTGACCTAGCATTTGTATGCTTATTTTGATAGCTTTTTTGAATTATCATAGTTCATTTTTTAGACTTCTTCGAAAAGTTGTAAATTTTAACGTGTAGTCGAGGACATTTTTCCCGAGTGATAACTACGACCGCCAGACCTGTGTAGTAATGAATCCGAGTTGCAAAAAAATAACTTACAATTTGGGCGTCAGCTCCTTGTTCGGGGAATTTATGAATTATCCAGGCCATTTCACTTGGTATCTCGTCCTCTTGAATAGCTTACTTTAAAGACTGTGGGATCTGGCTGGAAGGTCAACACAGATTAAAAAGTCTCCCACATCGACCAGCCCCCCCTCGACTTCGTGATGGCGATCAAATTTAAGCGGCCTATGTCATAAACCTGCACTCTGCGGCGATGTCCTGCAGATCCATGAAGAACAGGGTTCGTTTTCGTATTCATGACCAAAATGGACAACATTAATGGAGACATGACACAGACACAGCCATTTGGGGGAAACTAGTTCTTTTTTTAGTCTTGTCCTGATTATCTCGCTCTTTTGATCGTTTGTTCCTTGGCGTTACAATAACGGCGGAAAACTTGTGAATTATTCGGTAGTTAGCTCATGGAACATTATTCAATTCTTACCCTGAACTATAAAGGCAGCAGCCACGTCCATGAACACGTGATGCCGCCCTCATGCCATCCTCTTTACCTTCGGTCAATGACTACGCGCAAATATGGTATCTGTCATATCACTTCTGTGGACGCTGAAGGACGCCACCTGACACTTGGTTCTTGCTTGCAATTGGTTCTTAAAACTTGCTCAGTTCAATAAGCCTGCATCATATTGGGGCCAAAGAATTCTGCATTTTGTGACGTAGTAGAACGCAGAAGTATGGGACCACGCCGACCTCAGCCAATTTTATTAGTCTGGGCTCTTAAATGACCTGCAAGAAGAATACGCAGCCAACTAAATACAAGGTCTGATAAAGAGCAGTATATTATGAGCGGCGCAGCTTGGAAGGTCGCAGCGTCTTAAAAGGTCACCGGCATATTTTTGCCATGCTGGTATCAGCAAAATCTATGTTTCTTTACGTTCCAATGTCATGATAGGCAGCCAGCTAGTGACAGAAACGTAAGATATGGGTGATATTTGCAGACGATTAACTACTTATTTAATCCACACTTACTTTCTCAACTGCATGTCTAAGAGATCCAAAATTAAAAACTTCTAAAAATATTTAATTTTTTTACAAAAATACACTGTCACAATGACCTTTTAATTCTAAAGCTCTACCAAGTACCTCATAAATAATCCGTTGGGAAAAAGATGAAACTGTTAGAAATTTTTAATCTTAAAGTACATTATCGTCAATTTTTTATTGAAAAATCGGTGCTCATGCATACCGTTTGGTTGCACAAGGCAGAAAATTGCGTCAAAATATTGTTACGTTATTTGCGGGTTAATCGGAATAAACATGAAGCGTCATGTGAGTGGACATCGAATGTGCTAAAATGCATTTTCGGGAAGGTCAGAGATATCTCTTAAATTAAACAACATATTAAGCAAACTAGTTAAATTGTGTTTTATAGTGCACACTTTGACATAATTAAACTACAAAACAAGCATTTCTCTAAATATCCACCCAGAAAAATCCAAGTTTTGGTTTACGGTTAAAGGCCCTCTTTTAAAGTGCTTTTACTTGTAGAAGGTTTCGATTTGTAATTTGTACATATTATATTGAAATTGCTCTTGTGTGACCCTAATAAATGAAAATTGTTGTTGATCGAATTTTACTTACTTGCTGTTTGTTGGTTTATAATGGGTTGGAAGGCGCCCATCTTAATCTCGTGAAAATCACGGTCTTCGTGTACTTTTTGTTGTGAGCCGTATTATTGTAATGGCAGATTGTTCTGTAAACCAAACTGATGACACCAATGAGGTGCCATCTACCTTTGATCAAGTTAAAAAAAATAAGAAGAAGCCTGTTAAAAAGGATAGCAAACCCACTAAAGAGGATATAAAAAAAGAAAAAGTTAATAAGAAAATAAATGCAATCAAAGAGCACCTCGCTCGGCAGCGTGAGGAAGAGGAAAGACTGCGGAAGGAGGCCGAGGAGGAAGAGCGTCGCTTTCAAGAGGAGAAACGTAGGCTAGATGAGCAACGTCGTCTTGAAGCTGAAAGGCGCGAACGTAGGAAGCAAAAGGAAAAAGAAAGGAAGCAACGTCTTAAAGAAGAAGGAAGGCTGTTAACTGACAAGCAAAGGGAGGACAGAAGAAAAGCAATGGAGCTAGCTCAAGCTCGTGGTCTGGATCTTAGTGCCGCCAAAAGTGATCTTAAAAATCGAACGTATTCAAGGATAAAGAAGCGGCCTCAAGCCCAGGTAGAAGTTGCCTCCGTCCCATCGGAACCTGTCGTTACGGATGATGCGGAAAATGTGGTTTTAGAGGAGCCGAGCAATGGTGTTCATGACTGGGAGGACCTAGCTTCTGATCTTCTCTCGACCGAAAATCTTCCGTCTGAGCAAATAGGTGCGACATCTGAAAGTGATCACAGTAGTGGAGAAGTTGAAGTAAATGATCTGGATCCATCTAATCCTGGGACTGGGGATTTTAATCAAGAAGCCGATATGTCCGAAGGGTTTAAATTGTCCGAAACTCAGCTCACTGATGAAGAGAAAAAAAACTTGATTGAGCAGGCGAGAGTTCGACTTCAGGTATCTATGCATCATATTAAAAACTTTTAGCAACAACATGCACAAAGTGAGAATGCTGAAGCACAAAAGGTACTTAGGTCTGGCGTTATTTGTGTTTTGGGACACGTTGATACGGGAAAAACTAAAATCCTCGACAAGTTACGCAACACGAACGTACAGGACCGCGAGGCCGGAGGTATAACTCAACAGATTGGTGCAACTAATGTGCCCAGAGAAAATATTATCCATGCTACGCGCATGTGTAAGTACTTCAAACAAGAAGATTTGCAAATGCCTGGTCTACTGATTATTGACACTCCAGGGCACGAGTCTTTTAGGTAAGTAGTTTTAATGTATGTTATTAGTATGCTAACAGTGTTCCTAGCTACATTTCCTTGTTTCAGTAATTTACGCGTACGAGGTTCGTCGTTGTGTGATTTCGCAATTCTTGTTGTTGATCTAATGCATGGTATCGAAGAGCAAACCAAAGAATCAATTCGGATACTGTTGAATCGAAAAACGCCATTTGTAGTGGCTCTCAATAAAATTGACCGACTGTACCAATGGAAAAGTTATCCAAACCTTGCAGTTGAGGAGGCTCTATCAAGGCAGTCTGAGGTTACTCTAAATGATTTCAGAACGCGTTTGAAGGAGGTGGGTACCATTATTTAAACCGCACTTTAATGTTGCGTTTGGGAATCTAGTTAATTAATTCCGAAATATTTTAACTATCTTTCACATCAGTATCTTTTGTTTGGTATTAAGAATCTTAATAAGAAACGAAATGCTGAAACCTGGACTAGCTGGTTTAACAACAATCGTGTGGAAATGGCCATCTGTGGTAGTTTAATTCGAAGTTCAATCGAATTGTCAGCAAAGGCTATTTTACAATAACCTTCACCTCAGGAAAACGAGTTTGCTTTGATTTTTTTCATCATTAAGTGTATGAGGCCGGTCGTTGCGTGTGTGAGGAAGCCTTCGGGCAGGATGTCCTCACAAACCTTATAAATCTGCTCCAATCGCGAGGTCCGCGTGTCTTGTCATAGTCATTATTGGTAAAAGCTCTTAGCTTTAATGAAAAGATCAGACAATGTAAATGCAAAGCACGTTGGTTCTGCATATCTTTTGTAGGAAGACACATGTGTTTTCTTGCAAGGTTACTGCAGATGATGACATGATGCGCAAATTTTCAAGGCTGCAGATAAGAAGTGTTATCATTCGAACTTCTGCTGTAGGCTCGTGAGCACCATCCTAATTGCTGGATCGCTAAGTAAACTATGGACTCGATACCGTCTTTTACTGCCACTCGGGGTTATACTGATCAAAATTTGAAACCCGCTTTCAATTTTTTACTTCTCTGATGTACTTGCCTTAAATCGTTTCGGTCTAAACTGGTTGTTAAACTCGGTATAAGATCATTCGGCCAAGGCTTTGTTTTGCCCATAGCTAAAAGTTATTTATAAGAAAATGCTACGTATGTAAAGTCTTGATTTCAGCTCTTCAGGTTTCCTAGACTGTTGGCCAAATCATGCTCACCAAATGACCATTTCCAACTAGCCCTTTCCTTTCCATTAATTCACAATTATTGTCGTTGATTTACAATAAAACTGGAAAAAATCGTTGAGCACAGTTCAAGTTTCATTCTCTTCCCAATTATTTAGTAAACATTGCAAATAAGCTTTAAATTGTCGGAATCTCATTTGCTATTTGTGCTGTTTTGCCTCTGCGTTTTTCTTGGCCTTATGTTTTTCTTTTTTAGGTCGTCCAACACTTTGCGATGATGGAGCTGAACGTGGAATTATTTTATAAGAATACAAATCCTAGTGAATTTGTTAGTATGGTACCTACCTCCGCCCATTCCGGTGATGGTATGGGTGATCTCCTGGCGTTTATGTGCAAGGAATTACAGAGCCGACTATTTAAACGTCTCACTTTTTCCGAAGAGCTTAAGGCGTCTGTCATGGAGGTAGACTAGTATTTTTAGCTTTAATATATTGGTTTCTTTTGTGTAGTTAAATAGCTCCTGATTTCACAGCTTTTAAGCATTTTGATAATTTTGCATTATTAGTCATTTAGCAACTAGAAACCGTATATGAATACGAGATAAATTTTCAATCGCACATTTTGGTATTTAAATAAGTTATTTTTAGTTTGTCGCGTAATTAGAGGAAACGAAACTTGCGGTTCCTTTTTTGCATGCTTACTAGTCAGGGGGTCTGTAGCTTTCAACCGCTGTTAAAATGAATTCGTAAGTTAGATAATTATAGGCCCCTAATGTGTCTGGTATTTGGTAAGTGGACCGGCTTGTTAACCCACTTAATGACTACCTGGAAATGCGTAATTGTTTAAACGTGTATTTTTTTGATATGGGGAGTCAAAAACACTTATCCTTGCAGTTCGGTGTGGTCTACATTCCCATTGTCTTTCCTAAATGCTGCCTTTAGCATGCAGTTGATATAAGTTAGGAAAGTGTAGACACGACAATAAATTTCAGGCCTGTGATTTCTTAAATTTTAACTACTTTTTCATTTGTAGTCGAGACTTTTCTAAAATAACTAAATATTTATATAAGGCATTTTGAGGCCAGAACATTTAGGATACTAGGACGTCGGTTTCCTGGGCTCTTTGTAAAAAGTTTCATACATTTTTAAAGTGTTCGTTAAATTCACAAATACTCTAATAATAATATGGACCTTGCAGAACTTTGGAAGCGCAATAAGTCCCCATAGTGAGGATCACATCTATTTGAGTAGAATATATTTTAAAATAACGACAGTTCTCTTTGCCTCTCGTGTTTTATTTACCGACCGCATATTACCAAAATCAGTTTTTCATTATCCAGGGGGCTTTATATGATCCTCTCTTGGAAGTCCTATGTTAATTAGCCTTATTTATGAGTCACTTCGTGTTCTTTGTAAATCGTGTAGACTTGTAATCGCACGCAATTCCAGTTCTAATCCCTTAATTTTATTTATTTATGGCATAAATTTTGCTACCAATGTGGAGTTTTTAACTTTAGGTAAAGGAGACGGTTGGTTTGGGAACAAGTTTGGACGTAATTGTGGTGAACGGTCGTATTCATGAGGGTGACACGATTGTTCTGGCGGGTCAGGAGGGTCCTATAGTGACCACGGTGCGCAGCATCCTTATGCCCGCTCCCATGTCTGAACTGCGCGTCAAAGGTACCTATGAACACTTGAAAGAAGTGGTGGGTGCTCAGGGCGTTAAGATTGTAGCACGCGATCTCGAGAAAGCACTGGCTGGCCTCCCTCTCTACGTGGCTACGGATCTAGCTGAAGAGCTCTACTTCAAGGTGAGACCCTTTTCTTTCTGTCTACTTTGCCCCACTAGGCTAGCTCAGTTTTAGCCAGACTTATAATGTTTTTTTGCGTCATAATTTACCACTTTTTTTATTTCAATTATACCCCACACCTTCCTATCTACTTTTTGCACCAGTTATGTCGTTTGAAAATCGTTCAAGTTTCTGTCTCATGCTTCTTGGATATCTTTATCAAGCACTAAGGAATTAGCAGCCTCTCCCACTGAGCCTAATACAGTACGAATTTCCTTCCAATTTTCTGTGCAACATTGCCGTGAATCAATATCTGCCATAACTTGACTTGGTGGTTACGAGTAAATTAATAGAATTCCTTTTAACAGGCATATCTTACCAAGAAAAGAATTGATATGTGACAATGAGATGCACACCCCAAGCACCGGAAGACTCCCTCATGGGTCACACAACTTGCATAATAGTAGGGATATGTGGAATGCCTGCCACGTAACTTTGTAATCAGCGGTAATCTGTCCTAAAATATCTGATCGGTAAACTAAAGCCATCCTTTTTGAAATTTGTTACTGAATATGAGTCAAATTTACACTGCCTCCAGTCATCACGAAAACTTAATACTTTTCCAAAGCTCTGGTGATGTGCAGTTTTGTCTGTCATGTGCATTTGTTGCTGTTGTTGTTGTTGCAATTTTGGATTTTGATAAAATGTGATGATGTTAAGTTGTTGCTTCTCTGATTTTTGAAATCGATTGAGTGTGGCGTGCGACGGGTTTTCCATTTTCATATATTCATACCTTCCAACCAGTTATATTGATCTTGAATATGTGTATTCGTCATTTTTGGTCAGCTGTTTTATCAAAGCAAATTAATTCTGTCTGTGAATTCAAGGTCGGAAAAATGACGTATGATCACCTATTGCAGGTGAAAATTCCTCGTATTAATGTTGAAGATCAACTGCGTCGTGTCATTGTTTCCTTTAAGTAACAGAGAATGGAACGTGTCACCATAAACAGTACTGAGATTTTGTTGTGAAAGGTGACACAACGTGATTTGGGGATAACGTTAGGTAAGGTTTTCAAATTTGGCACTCTTGATTCCGCTTCAGTTTTAAAGCCCGGAAGACGGAATTTTGATGCTACCTAGCCATTTTTTTTCTATTTTCTGCGTACTTTTTCACACTTTGCACCGCTCAATCGCGTTCGCTACTGTTGTCGCGGCCTCAGACAATTTCGATGTCCCTTCCTCGTTGGTCTTAAAACTATGTATTTAAAGCACGAATCAGTAACAGGTAGAAGGTTGGAATGTGCTAAATGCTTATCTGTTTCATTGCCCAAAACCTTTATTTTGCTTCGTAGGACGAAGTTAGCCGGGGCCTGAAGGCTGCACTCAAGGCGATTGCTGTCAGCCCCGTGGGAGTTTACGTGGTGGCAAGCACTCTTGGGTCTCTTGAATCTTTGCTCACTTATCTCAAATCAGTTAACATTCCTGTAAGTTGCTTCTTGGCCTTACCCGTTTCAAACTAAAACTTCAAACATTTTGCTCTTTTTACGGATTGAACATGTTTACTGAACTTAGAAGAGATTCAACCCGTCTCAGGCCGCTGTTTCCTACCTTCCTTGATGCATGGCTGTTTTTAATTCTTTCTGAAAGTAATCGAGATGCTTTTGGTTGGCTGCATATCTGTATTAGTGACTTTAATTTAGGGCATGGTGTCGTAACGTAAACTTATACACAATAACGTATTGTTGCGATTGGTTCTTAATAATGCGTAGATAGAAGTTAAAGGCCGGTCACGAGACAGATAAACTCTGGTCTACGATGTACTTTTAAGTAGGCTTTAAGTGGTAGCTATGGATCGGCCTATTAAATAGTTTAAGGCAGTCTTGGGTTTCGAAGAGTTTGTTTGATATGATTTCAGACCACAACTATAGGCGTTTAGATGGCTGTGAATATGATTTTTGAGCTACGACACGACTATGTCATTCTCTGCTGCGTCGTCAATCTCCACACCGCAGGTGATGTGCCTGGTTTCGCGGTCCTGGAAATATTACAAGGTGTCCTTGAATTCCTAAAAAATCGAATGTTTTCCTGGAAACATCGTGGCTTAGACTGAGGTGAATGCAGTTTCCGTTTTGTTCTTTCGCTTGTTATTCAGTTCTCGGGGATCAGTGTTGGCACAGTGCACAGAAAAGACGTGATGAAGGCCTCTATCATGGTGGAAAGAGATCGCAAGTGGGCCGTTATCCTGGCCTTCGACGTGAAGGTGGACAAAGATGCTCAAAAAATGGCCAATGAGGTTGGCGTGCAAATCTTCACGGCCAACATCATCTATCACCTCCAAACGCGGATGGAAGAATATGTGTACACTTTTTGTGCTACTTTTAAATTCAAGGGATTTATTTAAGTGAATAACACAATAGCCCTATCCTCAGTACATAGGTTTTAGGTCGTGGGGTAAGGTTTATGATCTTCTAATTCAAGGAATGTCGAGCATTTTGCTGTAGTCATCACCGCCAAATAGTCGCCTTGATTTTTTCTAAGATAGGTATAAATTAATGCAGCTTACGTACTAGGCATTTTACTATGTGGACTTGAGTAGCTGTGTTAGTTTATGCGTTAAAATGGTCTATTCCATAACAGTGAGGCCCTGATGCGGGAGAACCGCAAGAAACACGCGGACCAAGCTGTCTTCCCAGTAAAACTGCGCGTTCTTCCAGATATGGTGTTCAACAAACGCGCTCCAATTGTTATGGGCGTGCATGTAGAAGCAGGGTTGTTGCGCGAAGGTACTCCAATCTGTGTTCCGTCTCGAGACAACGTGGTTCTCGGTAAGGTCTTCTCGATTGAATCCAACCACAAGGCTATCCAGGAAGCGCGCACTGGTCAAGAGGTGTGTGTTCGCATCGATCCTGTCGAGGGTGAAGCGCCGAAATTGTACGGGCGTCACTTTGATCACACCGACGTCCTCGTCTCGAAAGTAGGTTTTGAATCATAATGTCTAAGGATGTACCAGTTTTTTCCAAACACATTCCGTGCCGTTTCTTGTACTCGGCATTTGTTGTCGTAATCACTCTTAACCGTTCTGTGAATGCATTTACTTCAACTTTAACATTGGCCCACTGGGGCAGCTGATTTTCGTTTTTCCTAAAAAATTGTTTGGCGTTTGTTAATTATCACTTTATCGCTTTCCTTGCAGATTTCTCGAGACAGCATTGACATTGTCAAAGAATTCTACCGAAATGATCTGAATAAGGAGGACTGGAAGCTGATGGTTGAACTGAAGAAGATGCTTTCAATTATTTGAGAGGCTGGCAGTACCATCGTTGGCAGCGATAGTTCCTATCAAGGTAATTTGCACAAATCCATCTGCTGTCACACCTTCCTCGTTTATTGTGAAAATTGACTTGATCCTGTACATCTGCGCATATTTAATGTTTGATGGATTGTGTCAGTGGTGAAAACTTAAGGTGATGTGTTTTAAGGGCACACCTTTCTTAGTGCATCATCTGACCGTTTTCACTCCCCAGCAACACATTCCTACAGTTTTAGGGCGTTTAGCCGTGTTTCTTGGGAAAATGTGTAGTTGAAGTTAGATTGTCTACCTGTGACTACGAGCAACGACAGCCGGCGATGTACCAAGTTAATCTCACTTTAGTTGGCTTGGACATAAGGCACATAAAACGACTTCGAGTTGGGAATTTTACCGAAGAGGGGTATTGTAGCCTCTTATATGGGTTCTCCACTAATCTGTGGTAGATCCCGTTTCTACAAAAAATCGGCCTGAGAGTTTTTGATTGGCTTCCCGGAATTTAATAAATCAGGCTCTTATTCTAAGATCAAAGGGATATTGGGAGCGCTATACAGTTAAGTGATGTTATACATTCAGGATGACTCCAGGTACTAAACAGATGTAAGGCATGAATTAAACGTGTTCATAATATTCAAATCCACATTCTATTAGCGCCAAAAGCGTTGCGCTCCTGACAACAACACCAAGGCCACTAAAATACTTGTATATGAGGTCAAGTGAATTGACTGAGACTCCACACTGTCCGATATTAGTTACAGTTGGAGTATAAAGGAAATTTGGCTGCCGTAAAGGTACCAAATTGATTAGCGCGCTGCGCATTTCTGTTTGGTGAACATTCGGCATACGCAGGTGTCGCCCCATTTCGGGGTGCTCATCAGTTGTGTGGATTGTCGAGGGCCATGATGTGTCCGATTTCGAGTGACTCCACAGTGAGTCATGTAAATTACGATTGACCACACAAATATGCAGCAAAATACAGAAAATTCGCCTCAGGTAATGCACCAAGCAACCGGGAATCTAGTCTTCCCTGTTTTGGTTTACATGTTTAAAATTCACGAAGATTTATTTCGCGGGTTCGCCTCTGACGCATGAAGCTAATAGAAAACGACGGTTTTTGTTTTACACTGGCGATCAGTCTTGCCACAAGGATGATAATCCTAATTTTATGATGCGATTGCAACTAGTCCTTTGCGTGCGCAAAAAGATATTCACTGAAATCAAATAAGCTTCTTATTTTAAATACACTTGGGTTTTCCAGCTGTGCACGCAGGTACACTAAAAAGTTGCTAGGGATTTGTGGGACGAGGGGTTTTGCGCGTTTCGTGACATTATATGAAGCATGCGAATTCATTGCAGATGGAAAAGAAGAGGGGCACAAGACGATAAGGCATTTCTCTGATTCGATTGATTGTCGGAGACGCAACATCCCATGCCTGTGAATTGTTCACTTTGCCATGTATCTAAGGCCGCCGTTGGTGATGGGTCGAGGCATCCAACGGATCTTGTAACCGCTGTCCACTCGCATCTTGATGCTTGCGCCCTCAGCCACTCGAACAGTCTCGATGACGGCCTGCATCAAGTTTTGTGCGTTCCCCACCAGAACCTCCGTATTTTCCTGGTCTTCGGGAGAATCTGAATAGCAAGTGAGAACGCCGTCTTTGGATTATGACAAGATTCATTACAAAGTGCATGACGCTTGGACTTGCAGCTAGGCAGGTTAAAATATAGCTGTAAAAAAGACGTGCGGGTAAATGGCAGATACATATGTCGGGTGCATTACATACGGTCGTGTTTGAGGGTAAAACCAACACTATTTAGCCCACTTGAGCCGTAAGCTTCGTACAGAAGTGCACTGGCTGAAGCGTCACATAGTTACATTAACAAACTGCCACTTTGAATTGAAATCATGTACCCGAAGATGAAGCACAAAAGTTGGAAGTAATTTCGAAGAAGCGAAAAACAAATCTGGGTCATTAGTTACGCTCCATAATTTCGTGAAGCTGATTGTTGAGGGCGTGCAAAAGTCAATCGGCAGGGTGTCTTCTTCAAGTTAATAAATCAGCTCAGGTATCGACGTTCAGTCTGTCTGCGTAACAGTCATGATTAATAATAATAAGCTATTCTAAGAGAAACTCCTCGCCTACTGGTAGCTGAATATGGGGGGCGATTCGAGTCTTCCCAACGCCTATGGGTGCTGCCCTGACACGACTACGCGATTCAGAAAGTTGCTCGACTCTGGGCGAGATCAAGACCGACTCGACCAAAATTGCGACAAAAAGAGCCAACCGGAGTGTTTACTGGTGTTGACACGGGCTGCTCCTAATTCAGCAATGCAATAAAGCATAGGACATGCAAAAGATCAGGCACATGCGCATTTTTAAAAAGATTCATTTACCACATTCAAGCTCTGAGGTCACCGGATATTCACCTAAACCTTCAGAAGGGTTATGTAAGGACTGGTATGAATAACGGTCTCCATGTGTAAATTCTGGACATCAATCTTCCGACAATTAATCGATGGGTAATTTTTTTTGCTGGCGTTGGTTAGAAAAGGACCAGAACTTCTAGCTCTTGGCTAACAGAAGCGCGATACAATAGTGCGGCAGAAGCAAACCCGACATTTGAACTTTAGCGAAAACAGTTAGGCTGGGGTGGAGGGGCTAAAACTAAGCTTCCACCTAGTTGCCCTAAAGCAAATTTAGTTTGAAGCCGTTTGATTAGACGTAAAGATAACTACGATTTCTGTGATCATAAGAAAGCGTGTCGAAAGGCCAAATAAGGCACCAGGCATCTTGGCGCGTGATTATTGTCGCATTACCTGTATCACTAAATATGAGATTTATTGGCTGAACTACGAAGAATGAATATAAAAGTTGTTTTTTTATCAATTTTTCGATGATTGTAGCGCGAGGCCAAAGTGCTATCAATAATGACCAGTCCTAGTGGCAAGAGAGTATGAGTACATGCGTCTCCAGTTTACCATTAAAAATAATGACAACAGCAACATTTGGTACATGGATGTAACCTACACAGCCTACATAAGCATAGTTGAATGTGGTAAATGTAAAGGAAGGGGGACACACCATCTGAGCCCAGCATAGTGGCCTTGACGGTAGAGAGAATCTTTAGCTGATTGCCGATCATCTGAATTCGTTCACTTAGTTGGAAGAGATTCTAGGAAAAGTAATACTGTTGATAAAAACACTAAACAAGGACATAAATGTGAGTGAGGGTAATGGGGCTCGAGATAATTAACTTTAAACAGAACCAAATACACGGTAATGCGAAACGGTCTGTCGAAGCGAGCGACCTCGTAGCGTCGTCACAAGCGCAACAACCGGCATGGCCAAACTCCTCGGATTCAGCCAGTTAATTTGGTAGGGTTATAAAAACTTACCGTTTTCATTCGTCTATCTGTGCATTCCTTGCTGAGTGCGCGAGCGCAGCTGGTCACATCTACAGAGGCCTCTGCAATGGCCATGGAGACATTTATTAGATCCTTTTTAGTTCCGTATTCACCACTGTAATTGAATGAGGAAATCTACATCAAGTAACTTCCACAAAGCGATGAATTATGGGAACAGAAGATGAACGATGGAAATGATTAATCAAACAGAGAAAACGAGCAAAAATTGGGCAATGACACTCAAAAGCACAAGTTATTTCGATTTCGTGGGTTGACATAATTCCCTAGCCCATCGTGGTTCTCAAAACGTAAAATTAAAATTAGACTAGGTAATTTGCGCATGCAATTGGTGTCATTTACATGCGAAGAAGGCAATTGAGAACTTCAAATTAAAAAATCACTTTATCATTTCATCTACAGAAGCATAAGTCCAGATGGAAGCACCATTGGTTTCGTTAGCATTGGTACCAACTGGCCTCGCA
>UXSR01005467.1:0-62055 GCA_900604375.1 Mesocestoides corti
CAGGCATAACACCTCGTCGTCTTTTTAAGGCGTTTCAGAGCGCAGGCCGAGCAGAAATAGTGTTTACAACTAGGGAAGAAGATTTGCCCCTTGAAGTCTGGGCACATCATGGCCCTTGAAATCACTGTTTTCACGTCTAGTGGTTGCACTTCCTGGTTATCGGCAACCAAAGTATTTCTGCTGCTGGCATATACCATGCAGCCAAAACCTGAGCTGATATTGGACTACGTGCATGACAGAAAGCAGTCGGTATGCTGGCAACGTGGGTTACATTCTTCCAACAGAGCAGTCAACAAACATGGTCTGTTTCTTTGTGGTCCTATTTTCAGATGGTACGGCTAATGCCAACGAACCAACTCTGCAAATATCTGGCTGGTAGTCCCATCGACCCGTCGTACGTAGGTGTGCAGGACCACGCATGGGACCTGTTCGGTTGAATCCACTTGCAGCATTGCCCATTACGGTATCCTTCTTTTCAACATACTGCGCGTGGGTGCTAATAGCTCTAGTGACTCAAAGATGGGCTCATGCCTCTTCGCTCCTGGAGGCTTGAGATTTCATCAGAACACCTCCACATCCGATTCGCTGAACGCATTTGTCCACTAGATTACCTTTGAACTCTACCATCCATTTAACGCTGTTGCTACAAAACATGCACGATGGTAGGGAACGGGATTTTCTTGCAAATTTGACTGCTGAATTTATGAAAAATGCCTCATGATGCCGGCAAGTACTTGGCTAATAATATGCGCGACACAACACCTAATGTAATTTTGCAGAAACATGCTGGTAACATCGTTAGTAAGTGTCGTTGGAGCCCTGAGTCCAGCCCCAAGTTGTGAGAATTTTCTGGCTAACGGATGTTCCTGACTAGCTAAGGGATGGCAGGCAGCTTTTCGGTTTCCTAAACGGATCTCAGTTTTAGGACTCACCGACAGGCGTTCTCCGTTCTCCGATTCTACCAACCATTGAACAGTTCCCTCTTGTGTGCATCACTCCAATTCCTTGTTCCCATTACCGTTAAAGAAACACAAAACATCTGAGCAGTCAACTAATCATTAGCATACTTTTTTGTGAAACATTTATTAAGGTCAACATAAAAATCACGGATATAAAAAAGGCTACTTCGAGCGAGATATCAATAAGTGTTTACTGTGCCTGCAAGAACAAAGGGGAACGGGACAACGGAAGAGATGAAACCCTGGGAAATCTGCTGGGCTGAGAACGTGTTCAGGATGAGCCAAGCTTTCAATCCGAACAGTAAGGACGTAATTGGTGGATTGATTGATATTCTCAAAGAAGTAGTGGGAGCCCAGATAGTGTTTGTCCATGTATATTTGTAAGTCGTGAGTGTGAATAGCTGCAGCCACTTTGATCACTTTGTTTCCTGTCTTTATGGTTTGAAATCGCTAAAATCTGGGTGAACACGTTAACAGAACTCTGCGACATGTACGCATGCCTGTGGGGAACGGTCCAGAACAAACTAACAAATTTGACCCAAGTAATCCCATCATAAACAATCCGATGAGGCACGATTATACATTCTGAATCGAAGTTTAACTTTCTCCGTGAGAACTTAATCATAATTATCATGCATACTGAGTGCACACACATTTTAGATTGGGAACATTTATGTCTGCTAGCCGCAAATGGAATTGTCGAAAGAGAGGTGGAAGTTTGGACATACACTTTGCCTGTTTTCACCATCAGTGAGTCAGTAACCATGGTTAGAATAACTGTAAGTGAATTGTTGGTTTAACACCACCTACCACACAGTCAGCAAATGTGCTGTGTTTAAAAGTACTATCGTATTGTTGTGTACAAGAGTAAAGTTGTTTGTGGATAAAACCGAAACCTCTATATAGATATCTTACATCACAAGATAATTTGTATTCATAAATGCATTTTAATAGGCCGCAGAAAAGTCGAAACAGCTCGACGCATTGAATGAAATGTACACAAGCAATGCATCTCACGATGTAAGTGTGGGCAAAGTGAACGAATTCGTTTGCAAAAACACTGTACTTTTGCAACATCTAAACTGCTTGCGCTTGCAAGCCGTCTTCCACAGTTCCTTTATATTAATACTCACATAATTGCAAGCTTCGTTATTGCTTTGTTTCATATCGAAAAAAGAAAATGATTTTTAATGCATATAGTCTGAACTGACATCGGTAATTAATTGCTTGCCTTGTTGGAATTCTGGCCCAACAGTTTTATAGTGGCAGAAACTTCCCTGCTGCCAAAGATGCTTGATGATTTATATGCCTTTAAAAATATGGCAAAAATAGGGTTATTGCGTATGTAATCACCTTACCATACTTTGTGCCAAACTCATTCAAAACGGTCCCAAATGTTTAAATGAAATGTCTCGGTTGATAAGATGGCAGATAAACGTAAGGTCAATGGAATAGCACACAATATTTCAGATAACTTCCCATATCGGAGTTTGTTCGGTAGCTGACGCTTCGAAGACGAAACTATATAAACATTGGAGTAGAAGCAAGCAAGTAGTTCAGAGGTGTCAGGCAATTGAAGTTTGTCATTTAATGACTTTGCAAGCAGCGTTGTATCAATCAGAGTACGTTGCGCTGATAGCCGAAAAGAATAAGATTGAAGACAATCGGTTATTAAATGGCTCAACTTATTTGTGCTGTAATTGTTGCGTCACTGCATAAAATGATGCTGACCAATGCAAATTAGGTGAATTCGTAGTATTAAATCTCAGTAATTGGCCAGATAAATGGAATGGGTAGTGTGAGCCTTAGATGTACATAGAAACATGATTAAACGGGCCAGAATGAATGTCGGGTTGCTTCTGAAGATGGGGCGACAAATGTGTGGCTGCGAACATGCATAAAAGCAATTCACAACAGAAATTTGTCTGAATTTAATGAAAATGCCAATTATTTAAAGATTGGGACCTTGCGTAAAAGTCACTGACATTCACAATGTTGACTACATTTTTTTAAAAACACCAATATTTAGTTATTAAAAACGGCATTCTAGCATGTCATTAGTAGAAAAATTTTCGTATAATACAGTTTGAAATTTTAAAAAGGTGCTGGTTGATGTAAAGG
The DNA here is from genome assembly GCA_900604375.1 of Mesocestoides corti. Lineage (NCBI taxonomy): Eukaryota > Metazoa > Platyhelminthes > Cestoda > Cyclophyllidea > Mesocestoididae > Mesocestoides > Mesocestoides corti. The sequence continues at coordinate 3,081 of UXSR01005467.1, forward strand.
AGATGGAAAACCTTAGGTATTCAAAAACGGCTTAACATCCATCTACTACATGAGCTAAAATATTGATATACCAAAATTCTAAAATTTTAGCATCTTTGAGTCTTATGAAACGGATGGGTTCCGACAACTGAATCCGACATTAAGTGTCACCCAGGGGTTGCCTAACATTTGGGGCGCCAGCGAAATGACTGTTTGTCCGGTGGAACGGTAGTGCACCTGTCGGGGTGACGACGGAGTTGCTCGGTGCGAAGAGTTGCTCTGAGAGCTGTGGTGTCATCATTTAGATCACTATCAAGCAGGTAGTAAAAATCCTCCTGCGCGCATATAAAAATGTACTTGCCTGCTTTTATGTGATCGCACAACATTGCGAAATTTCAAGGTTTAGTTTAGTGAAACCACCCCTGTTGCAAATTTTTATTACTGAACTAAGTGAACTCATTCAAAATATCCTTACAGATAGGCACCCACTTTATGTTAGGTGATTCTAGATTCAACTAAACTCATAAAAGAGGCCCCAGACTTTGACACAAAATTATCGGCAGGACCCGCGGAAAAATATTGCAAAAAAGGACAAATGTCAATAATTTTCATAACATTGAAGCTTATTTCCATGAGGCAATCCCTTGTGGTCCAAATATTCAGATAGCACTTAAAAGTAATCAGAGTTGGTGACTAAGGTTTTCTGATCTACTTGATCCACACACATCCACTTGAGTTCCTTCATCGAATTAAATTTTTAAAAGATGCACTATGATTATAAGAAAAAAATATTAAAAATCTGCAGAGTAATTAAGGACAGTGGTTGTTTTTAAGATAATTTTCTAATCTGTCTGTTTCGGACTCATGAAAAGTCAACTTGACTAGCATAGGGTCCTAACAAATAGAATTGTAACAGAAAACGCACATCTTTCTTAAAGTCAGATCAAGCAATTTCAATTAAGTAGTTAATTCAACTATGCTCACAGTCTATGACGTTATGTATTATTACTCCTGTACAATCAGTAATTTCTAAATTTTTATCGTCCGTCGAACAAACAATTTTATGATTAAAGATTTGCAAAGGTTTATCGGCAATACTTTCCATTTCATTTAACATGGCTAGAGAACAATGAAATTATTTCAAGTAAGGTTTTACTTGGTTGTACGTAGTGCTGTATGTTCGACTGATATGATAAATCGGTTATAATAATGAGCGAATAATCCACATTTCCAAATAATTTAAAAAAATTACACCTTAGCTTTGCTTCATGCAGAACAGTCTAGTAAACCTCATAAGCTTAAATGTGTTTTGTCGTAACTAAATTAGTCTCAGGCATTTTTCGTTTTAATTAACGTGAGTAATCAGTTTCCATAGCAATTGAAAGGCGCAGTTGTAAATGTGGCCGATTGTTGTGTATAAATTTTGTACCTGTTAGCAAATTAGTAAAATGGTATCATATGACACAAAACAATATTTTTTAGTATCGCCAAGCCGTAAAACATAAATTGAAGGATACGGAGTCGGATGCCTTCTTTCTGCCAACTATTGATCCAAAACGCATGCGCCCGAAATGGGCAAGTACTGCGCCAACATTTGTTGATTCTAACAAGCGTGTACTTGGACCGCCTGTTGGCGCTGATGTTATTTCTGGACTCACTAATAGTAGGTTTTAACATCGTGACCTCAATGTCCACTACAATATTTTTGACCAAGCATTTTAAGACAATCGTGCTACACCTTAATCAACATAACTAGGTGTGGAAGTTTTGCTTGATTACAATATTAGGCCTTTTCATTGTGTATTCCCAAAGGCTTATTTCAGGTTTTTACCAGCTCAAAGTATTTTCAGTGTTGCAGGCAAATTTAGAAATTTATCCAGAAGTCAATTCAGCTTAATGTTAATTAGTATGGGTGTATTTTTGTTAATGCATCGTAAATTGCAATTAATTTGGCAAATTTTAATTGCCTAAGTGGTTTTAAATTTTTTGCTTGTACATCGAAACATAATTTTGTTACTTTAGGACGAATATTATATTATGCACACTTACGAAGAAATAAAAAGTCTTTATGAACAAAGGCCAATTTCATTATATGTATTCGTTATTTATACTTAATCGTGCTTAAAATTTTAAACGTCAAATCTAACTGTCTGCTTGAAATGGTTGTTCATGGTATTTATAGCGAACAATAACGTTTATGGATGGGTTGGAAAGTTTGATTGACGAGTATTCACACACCTTGAAAGCCAGCCCACTTCGATTGCTGTCAAAGAAATGTAATCGTAGAGACAAGTGTAGATAATCTAACAGACATCTCAAACTTTCAAATATTTGGAAGTCCTGCAATGCAGTAACGTTGGCGATAGTTCCGCTTACTATATTGCATTAAATTAAATGCCATCACCTCAGTAGACTGAAAAATTAATTTGCTACTTTTAACGCAGTCATCAACTACTAATCATTGTGATCATGGCAACACAAACCCATCCTAATTTTCTCCAGTAGCTGTCCCTCAAGTGTTTTGTTAAAATGTAGCATGTGATGCATTCCCTTGAGCCACTTGTTGGTTTTTTCGGAAATATCCCAAATTGTGGCTGCAAAAGCGCTTCCGTTTATTTAGGTTTTTGAAAATAATATCGTTAGATAATGACAGGAGAAATACAGCGTCCACGTTTACTAACTCTTAGATATTTTGCTGCACAAAGTCACTAAGTGTTTTGTCTTTATTTTACTGTGCTATTCCGACATAAAAAATGTTTCTTCATTATAAACTTGGATCACTTTTAACTTGACGCATTTCCACGCAGATCCTAATGTATGCCCTTTTATGTTTCAGAAGGTTCGCCCAAAAGTCGAAAGTGTAAAGAAGACTTACAACATGATGCATCTAAAAAGATGAAAAAGGAACGTGAAAACTTTAGGAAATATCTCATAGAAATGATAACGTAGGTTTTTTTTAATTTTTAAACCATTACTATTTGCCAGGGAAGGAAAGCAACCCATAGTTGAGAGTTTTGTGGGTAAAAGTCTTCCTCAAATAAAGCAAGATGGAGCCGGTATAAGTCAACGAGAGAAAACAATATTGGTAGCTATTGCTTTTAGGTTGTCTTTTCTTAATTGAAAACTAGAGATACTACTATTATATTAACAATGGTATCGACACTGACCATGTGGCGCCCATGGAAGAAATATGGATGACTAACATGAAGAAAAGCATTCGCCCATCCGTGAAGGTAGATGTTTGGTGAAATCATATCAATGCTTGCTTGTCTTACCAGTGCGCACAGTATGCAAGATCTTTTTGGGTTACTAAAGCATAAGAAAACCCCAATTCTTATTCAAAATCAGCTTTATTTTGCCTCATTTGCTGCCCTTTCATAACTAAATGCCGTTAATTTTCTTTCAGTAGCTCTTTTTCCAATTAACCTCTTAAAACGGTGGACTCCATCTTAGGTACTCCCGTTCTTACATCAATTGTGTTTTCTATCTGGACCAGCCTGATGGAGATTAGTCTTGCCAAGATGTTCAAAATGGAATAACAAAATGCCACAGCTCTGAGAACTTCATTCAGATAGTCAAATTTCCGGCATTTATTAATGATCGTTCCAAACGACTAATGCACTTTTAGCTTCTGAGTGTGCATAATTCACTTTTGTTTCTCATATTCTGAGGAGATGAAGAAAAAACTGACTGCATGTGGTCGCACCTGACGAACTTTCTACTAATTTAAAAAACTGTAATGCTCCTTAATTAATTATTTCTTTCAAACGACTTTATTAAAATAGGCTGAAGCAGATGAGAAGCTGATGGAATCTATTGAGGATGAAATTCGCGAAGACTATCTGCTTAGCGTGAAAAAGGCAATCGTGAACTTTGTCTTAACGGATCCCTCGGACCCCGCTATGGGCACTATCTCTGGAGGATTTCAAAAAGACGGCAAAGAGCAATCCATACTCATATTGAATCACCGACGCGAATTATCCGTGGTACCCAAACCATGGCACAATTCATTTCTGAGTGCCCAACGCTTTTGTAGGGCAAATTTGCATGTCACAAACCGGTGTATGCAGCAGGTTCTTGACCTCTGGTTTGCTCAGTTCAAGTAAGTCTTAGTTGTTTAAAATGATCGGTAATTTTTTTAAACTGTTTTCACTTCAGCGTCGAAAGTGTACAATATGCTCAGTTTATGTTAAATTGTACCCGTAACCAAGAATCATTCACTCAGCTAGCCGGCACCCCAAATCCCATGTCTGATGCTAGACCCCACTTTCCTAGCCCAGTAAAAAGAACAGACCACGTGTGGAGCTCTTATTGTCTCATCCAGAAGCCGAGTGATCTGTTAGAATGTGCCCACTTATATAAGTCAAGGATGACCTTCACCTGATAGGTGAAGGCGGATTAACACGGAGCTGTCAGTAGGGTGCCGTAAGTGACTCACCTACTCAAATGGCCCGTTTAGGAAAATTGCGTAGACGACGAAATCCTAACTCACAATGAGCCTTCTTGGGGAATGATGGATCCTCAACAGTTTATTATAAATAACATTGCTATAGTCTGCGTGATCGTAAGAAGTGGTCAGATAATTTCTTTCATGATTTTTAAATTTATACTCAAAAGTAAATCCGTGTCGTGAATCCAGTCTCCTAGAGCCATTTATTCCATGGTTTCACGAGTAAAGCTTGCGATACATAGATCAAGTAAACAAAGCATTTAATTCTGTAAGTAGATAACAAACCGGCTATGCTTTCTTCAATTTGTGTCACGAATATCGTAATAATTATAAGCGTCCTACCTACGGTAGCTGAATTACATATGTTAATCAGTTATTTTCATACTACTTGGTTGTAATGAGGGAGAGGTTTGTATAGCCATAATTTATGACTTCAGGTCTTTCAAGGAATGAAATGATCTTACAAACCCCTTTCAATGATTTTCAAAATGATTCATGAACAAAAAACAAGACATAGAGCCCACTAACTATATTCTTGTTGCCATTTCCACGTACCTTATGCTAGCAATCTTCGACTTATTGATCCACGTGAGTTCTACAAGAAGACTGGTGCAATGGAGCTGTCTACATTTCAACACTCCTGCATTAAAAGCATTGACTCCACAAAGGAAATTCTCCTGAAAAAGTATGATATTTTGCATGCGCTAGATTATGATTTAAATATCGATGGTTAGAAATTGTGTCAAATCTTTTGTCTGACACAAGTGTCATTTTCCCAATCCAGAACAAAGACAATATGGAGATCTTTTGTGAGCTCAGCTCAGAGTTTAGTCAGAACTGCTAGCTTATATAATTCATTCGTGACCTTGACCTGAAAGATCGAGAGGGACTAAGACAGGTGGAGCCGCCTGTGGCGTGCCGTGGATGAATGACCACCTGATGCGAGTTTCCCCAGCGCACTGTATGATTGTGTTTCACTCCAGCAGACCGCATCGTTCTCTTCTAACCTATAAGATTTAATTACAAAAAAGCTGTGCCACTCACCACATGCGCATACAAGACTAAAAACTTCAGAATATTGTCTATCATGTTTTCATTCAAGTACCCGAAGTATTTTAATCAAGAACAAAATCATTATCCTCTTTTTTACTTGAACCTTACAGGTGGATGAACGAAGTGCAAAACATTTTCTATCAAGGAAACAAGAAAGGTCTAGTGCCTCCCAACAAAGATTCACAGCGTCTCGAGGCGTTTTTTCGTTGCGCAGCCGTGCTGATGATGAACAATCTGCAGCTTTTGGGCTTAAATTCTATGAAAGATTTTACTCTTCTGGTCTGCAGCCCACCAGTAGGTTAGCATTTCCTATACAACCTTTTAATTCATATTAACTGCTCAATCCAATGGGTACGACTTTATAGCGCATGTATGAACGCATCACCAACGAAAAACAATTCAACGGACACATCAGCTTTACGAGAGCGAAGGTACGATGGTGTCTATGAAGAATAATGGGGAATGACTTTCATTATTTGCAATATCTTTCTCTTAGACGGAAAACCAGGAACAAATGCCTGGTTTTATTCTCCGCTTGGTTCTGGAAGACAAACAAATCAAGTTTGACCCGACAATTGAGCAATTTGAGGAAAGCATTATGGGACTACTTGATAAGATATTTCGTGTGGTCCAAAGTATACCTCGAATCGAAACTCGGTTATACGCCGAATGGGTAAGTGACTAACATCCTGCCTAACTAAAATGACATAACACTATAAGCATGGTTTTTATGTGTTCAGCAAGGTGCTGATGGGGAAAAGGTTGCGTTACATCCCGTGATCCTTCCAGAGGTTTTTGAAGCATTCAAGAACCAGATCAAGGCCACTCTTAAGAGAGAAGCTCGTGGGCCAGAGCACCACCTTCAGACCTACAGCAAATACCAATTCTTAATCACCCGTCAAGTAAGTGGGTCATAATGTGATCGTCTCATTCAGCTTCCAAAATTACGCGTCCAAACGGTGCTTGAAGGCTGAGAATGAGAGTTTGTACCAATTTTTGTGGTTATCGCCCTCGAAGCTTCCTGTTCACATTAAATTAGCTGACTATCTGTAACTCGTTCAAATAAATTTTCCACTAAATTGCATGAATACGTGGACAAAAACTAAAGGATCATTATTCTAATTAATTCACATGTAATAAGAGCCACATTTTGAGTGTCATAGCAATGAATTTAAAGTAATTCAACTTAGAATTATAATGACTAGATGTTTAATATTCTAAGTTAAAATCCCAAAATAACTAGCATGAAATGTGACAGATAATATAATCAGCAAGTTTCTCCACAGGTAGTGCTAGAACAAAAATGTGTACATTTTTCGTTCCCATTTAAGCTCAAAAGAATAATTAAGAACGTGAAAATGCCATTGATTGCTTTCTGTACATCTGTCTATTACTACGGAACAATGATTTTCAATATTTACGAATGATACTGGGTCCCTACTGCTCAACTTTGAGACTCAGTACGCTTAAGAATGTTTACTTTAATTTGAATGCATTAAACTGTAAATACACCAAATGTTGTTGAAAAGTGGAACGTTTGTTATAAGTTTACCGTAGCCAACATAGGTGCCGCAGACCTATTTCCAAGATCAACAAAGCAAGATCTGGGAAAGATTATTTAATTTGTTAGAATAATTTGTGTTTCAAGTCATCGATGCAATCCTTCTGATTCATTATAAGCACAATTTTGGTTTTTTCCAGGCCGAACTTGACATTGAAAGTCTCTTAAATCCGAAGGATTCATCATCCTCTATTTCCGTCAAAAAACGCAGAGGTGACGGCGGGGATAGCGATGAAACTGTTGAAGAAGACTACGAAATGGAGTCGATTGATGAAGTAGAAGCTGGAGAAGAGACTGGAAGGTCTAGCCGCTCTGGCAATTTCCTTGAAATGCCTACAGGTCCCACCTTTGAGGAATTGACCCGAGAGCTCTTACGCTACCGCTCAATCACTAAGAAGATACAGTATGAGACGCGACGCACCATCCAGTTGGGCATGTTTGAAGTTCATGCCGATGAGTTAGTTCGGGCCTTAGTAAAAAGGGCCGAAGGAATCTCGGACAAAGTGCTGGACAGAATCCTGGAAGATCACCGTTCCATCAATCGATCGTAAGTTGCATTCCATGTTTATTCGAGTCTTATTATAAGTCAAGCTGATGAATACAAAAAATGACACTAAAAATTGGACCTTATATAAGACAACTCATTGTGGATAACAGCATAGTGACGTGCGTGTTCCACAGGCCTTACGTGTCTTAAAAAAATCAAATATACCATCAGTTTCTACCACTTTATTTAGGCTGTGTATTGCCTTTATGATGATTTGTTTAGGCATGGGACTGAGGAACGTGGAAATTAGTGTGGTCTAAAAGGAACAAATGAAGAACAGGTATAGCCCGTTACAACACAGATTTGGAGGAGGGAGCTAGGTTAGGTCAAAAGTAAATTCGATGTCTTTTGATATTCTTTTTTATTGAAATATATTGATGATCAACAACGGTGCCTCTGTAATTAGAACTAACCATAAATGGTTATTTTTTCCGTCTTCCGGGGATCTTAGTAAGGCCTTTGTTATTATTTGCAGTCTCATCCGACATTATGAAGACATCGCAGCCAAAGCCTTATCAATTCCTGCAGATACTGCAGAAATGATGAGTTTAATGGAGTATGTGAAGAAGACCGAAACAGTTACCATGGCCCTAATGGAGCGTGAACTGGACCGTTCAAAAGATCGGCTTCTTTTCCTAATGGACCATGCCCAACTGAATCCCTCGGATATGCGAATGAACAGTCAGGTTTTTGAGTGGCATTCTCGAATGGCCGACATTTTTGAAGAACATCGAACCATAGTTCACCAAAAACGCCAAGAGTTTGAAGTCAACCTGCGATATCGTCGAGAAAGATTTGCCGAGGAACTGGATAGTTATCGAAAACAGGTAGAAGAATTTCAGCACTTCGGAGATATGCAAGAAATGCTACGATATCTGAAAAAAGCGCAAGCTCTGGATGAACGTCTTGAGTTTGCCTTAGCTAAAATTGATGCCTTCAATGCTGAGGAAACTGCCTTCGGCTGGTCCCTGACGGATTATCCTCTTCGAACGGAGACCCAAAATATCTTAAAACCATACCTTAAGTTATATGAGATTACAGTGGAATTTAACAACAAGTACAAGGAGTGGATGGATGGTCTCATGGATAAGGTGAACCCAGAAGAGGCCGATAGAGACGTCTCGAACTATCACCGAAATTTGTTCAAACTAGAGAAAACATTTGAGCAGATTCCGGCTCCACGAAAAATTGCCAGCAAGATGCGACTTAAAGTTGAGGAGTTTAAGGAGCACCTGCCTCTAATATTATCACTTTTCAATCCTGGTTTGAAGGAACGTCACTGGCAGCAAATTTCAGAGGTTGTAGGATACACGCTTCGTAACGAGGAAGGAATGTGCTTGGCTAAATTGATCGATATGAATCTTGATAGCTACATTCCCAAGTTTGAGGCTATCTCTGAAGCTGCCACTAAGGAGCACAATCTGGAGAAAGCTATGAATAAAATGAAAAAGGAATGGGAACCGGTGAGAATAAAATTTTATTGCTTATGGGAAGGATAATTTCAGCTAACTGGCAACGCATTTCTTTAAAGTTTTTTTCAAAGATGAATTATAATTATGAGATATTCGTTACTATGTGACGATACTTAGTATGCTGAAAGTTTCAAGCTATTCGATTTTAGCTTTTCCTCGACTTACTCTTCTCTGATAATAAATAACAGAAAAGACTAAAAAGAGGGAAAGGTCCTTAAAAGTATGTAAAACTATAAGGCTGGGCTGCCAGGGGTTTCAACACAGTCTTAATGCAAATAAATTGCTAATTAATGCATGACGGTGTTGGTATCAGTTAGATGTTTAGAAAATAGGCAGATCATTTGATCCAAAAAGATATTCTTTTTTCCTTCTCACCCCCTAGTTACAGTTATGATTAAGATAGGTTCTTTGTGTAATTCTTTTTTGTTTGTTCGTGTTAAGCTGGAATTCACCCTTCTACCTTATCGAGACAGTGGTACCTTCATTGTTTCCGCAGTCGACGATATTCAGCTTATTCTAGACGACCACATTGTGAAGTCCCAAACCATGCGGGGATCACCCTTCATCAAGCCCTTCGAGAATGAAATCAGGTTGGCTGCCTGTCCGAACTTATAATATTCTGTCGGACGTGTTTTACAAATCGAAGTTACTGAAAAGTTTCATGTCCACACTTTAGATTGATTTTTTTACGTATACAATGCAAAAATTGCTTTTAATGGCACTCACATTATAGTACAATGGTGGCCTGATACTGATCCTCAGTTATATTTAGCATTCTTTAGGAATTACGAAGAACTTTTCGGTACATTTGACCTGGCCTCAAGGGTGTATGTACACGTTTGTTATTAAGTCAGAGTGTCAAAAACACTTTTGACCCCATTATTACGACAACTGCATTAATCAAATGATTGTTAGACTAAGTACTAATAAAAAGTGGGTTCGCTGAAATCTGCCCATGATGGTTATGGGAATAATAATCATTATGGTGATATTTCTATAATCTAAGAAATAGTATTGTTTTGTAAATGATTTGAGGTACAATCTACATGAAATCTGCGGACAATTTTCTAGTAACTTGATATTCTGATAACCGACTCTTGATGTGCTAAGGGATCATGATGCTCAAATAACTCGATTTAGTTGCATTTCTGTCATTAAAAGATCAGCAAGTTTCAGTTGCACTGTTTTTAAGGGAGTGGGAGTCTACTCTGGTGATGACCCAGGACATTTTGGATGCCTGGCTTAAGGTACAGGCGACTTGGCTCTACTTGGAGCCTATCTTCAGCTCTGCAGACATCATGGCCCAGATGCCGGATGAGAGCCGCAAGTTTACGTCCGTGGACAAGACTTGGAAAGAGTTGATGAAGCTTGCCGTAGCCGATCCCCACGTTCTGGCCGTCATCAAGATTGACAAGATGTTGGAGAAATTCCGCAAGGCTAATGACTTCCTTGATATCATACTGAAAGGTTTGAACGCGTATTTGGAGAAGAAGCGCCTTTGTTTCCCCCGCTTCTTCTTCCTGTCAAATGACGAACTCCTTGAAATCTTATCCGAAACCAAGGACCCAACCCGTGTGCAGCCCCACTTAAAGAAGTGTTTTGAGGGAATTGCTAGGCTCAATTTCACAGAGGAACTAGACATTACGCATATGTGCAGTAGCGAGGACGAGGTTGTGCTTCTTAAAAGCGTCATTTCAACCTCGAAGGCGCGCGGTGCCGTCGAGAAGTGGTTGATTGAACTTGAGGCTGATATGACTGCGTCAATAAAGCAGAACATATTTAAGTGCCTCGAGGATTATGTTAAGACTCCCAGAAATGAATGGGTGAAACATTGGTGTGGACAGGCTGTGTTAGCTATCTCGATGACCTATTGGACTAGTGACTGCACAATGGCCATCAACGCGAGTTTAAAAGAGCTCAGCGAATATCTCCAGGTAAGCCACTAACTCATCAAAGAGGGCATTACAAATCATAAATTGCTTTTTATTTGTCATTAAATTCTATTTTTTGGTCTTTAGGGTAGTTTTAAGAAAATCTTAGGTGCTGGAAAATAGTGCCTTACATTTTTTTTAAAGAAAACAGCACAGAGTAGTAAATTATCGACATTAGCCACATCAATCAACAGTTGTCACTGTGTGCTGTCCGTGTGCCTTCATAACAAAATATGTATTATGTTTAATTATTGATTTAATCCCATGTTGACTGTTCTTGCAGCCTCTTTGGTGTTCTTTGGTCTTTGCAGAAGTTCCGTAAATTTTTTGATGACTATCTCAACTGAATTATCTTGCTACTTCTCTGTTTGTTATGTCCAGTAAACACTTAGGAACCTGTTGAATTAGGCTCCTAATGGTCCACTGGTGGCTCAGATATGACAGTAGCTGTCGAGATTAAATGGTTTAGTGTGTCTTGAGACAGAAGTCTTCCACTAAAATGATTCCGAACCCCAATCTTTGAACAGGAGAACTCCAGACAAATTGAGGAGATTGTCGCGATGGTTCGTGGTGAACTGTCAAAGCAAAATAGAACTACGCTTCAAGCTCTCATTGTGTTGACTGTCCATGCGCGCGATGTCGTACAGACGCTGGTTGACGAGAAGGTCAAGAGTGATACCGAGTTCTCTTGGCTCAGCCAGTTACGCTACTATTGGGAAAGCGATGATTTACAAACACGCATGATTAACTCGACCCTTGCGTGAGTTACACTTCTCCCCTAATAATTCAACTTAAGGCTGTATGTTCTCCCAGTGTGCTCATTACTCAGATGATGCATTTAAATCAGTTAAAAACTCATCAAATTATTATTTCCAATAGGTTCTGTTAGAAAAGTTACATTTAATACATAGAAGCAAATGGAATAGTGACAAAAGACTTTTAAACTTACTTCCTGTTGCTGCAGGGCTGGCCACTTAAGTAATTCGGCATCAATTTAGCTTGATGTGACTTGTAGCATTTGCCTACGGTATGAAATAATGGACTAGAAATGTCTCGTTACTTTTTAGCCTGCCAATGCGATCATTTAAGCTACACCATTAGCAGTGAATTTGGGCATCGGTAGACTTTGACTGTGTGATCTAGGGTTCATGACAACTTCAGCATTACAAAGCTCCAGTTAAGCGACATGGCAGGTTTTTAACACCTGGTAATTGCATAAGCTGAAGTTACCTATTAAGGTTTTGTTTCTAACGACTGTTGGGCTAGTCGATTCTACTGTTGGTATTACGTTTCTAGTTATGGTTATGAATACCTGGGCAATACTCCACGTCTTGTAATCACTCCTCTGACCGACCGGTGCTACCGAACGCTTTTTGGGGCTCTTCACCTTCACCTGGGTGGCGCCCCAGAAGGACCTGCAGGGACCGGGAAGACCGAAACCACAAAGGATCTTGCTAAAGCCGTCGCAAAACAATGCGTTGTTTTTAATTGTTCCGACGGTCTTGACTACATTGCTTTGGGCAAGTTTTTCAAAGTGAGTCACTGTTCTCCATGGTAATATAAAAGATTTCTTGAATCAGCTTTACAATCTTGGCTAAATACCCCGATTAATCTCGTAGAGTTTTATTTAAGAAAATTCTAGAAGCATTTCAGGAACTGTTACGTCTGCAAATAACCATTTATTCATCAATTTATAATTAAATATCTTAAATATTAAGGGTTTGGCTTCGTGTGGCGCTTGGTCATGTTTCGACGAATTCAATCGAATTGATCTGGAGGTATTGTCTGTCGTCGCACAGCAAATTTTGACTATCCAAATGGCAATTAACGCTGGAAAAGAGAGAATTATTTTTGAGGGTACAGACATTAGTCTCAACCCCACATGCGCTGTCTTCATCACTATGAATCCTGGCTATGCCGGTCGTTCGGAATTGCCAGACAACTTGAAGGTATGCCCAGATTTCGTATGGCAGCGCACAAAATTCATCATTTTCCTCGGCTTATTGATATCCTTTCCAGGCTCTCTTCCGCTCTGTGGCAATGATGGTGCCCGACTACGCCCTGATTGCCGAAATTTCACTCTACTCCTGTGGTTTTGTTTACGCCAGACCATTAGCCGTTAAGATTGTTGCCACATATCGCTTGTGTTCGGAGCAGCTTTCAAGCCAACCGCATTACGATTATGGTATGAGAGCTGTTAAATCAGTGCTGACTGCAGCGGGCAATCTGAAGGTGAGTACTCATGTAATTTTTTCTCATCTGATCGACAATTGTGCGATTAAGTGTCACTCAATCAACTAGCCTCTACGTAACAATTGGTTTCGTTGATTTAGCGTACGAAAGATTAAACTAGTCCCATTATATTTTATGCAATTTAGCTTCAGTGCCCAGAAGAAAACGAAGATATATTGATGCTTCGTTCAATAATTGACGTAAATCTACCAAAATTTTTGAACCACGATCTGCCTCTTTTCCATGGTATCACCTCAGACCTCTTTCCCGGAGTCAAATATCCCGACCCTGACTACGCGATACTAAATGGTGCAGCTAGGCGCGCATGCTCTCAAATGAACCTGCAATGCACAGATTTTTTCCTCACTAAAGTTCAACAAATTTACGAAATGATGATTGTTCGGCACGGATTTATGATTACAGGATACCCATTCGGGGCCAAAACAAGTGCCTACCGCGTGCTCGCAGAATCTTTGGGATATATTTGTGAAGAGGTATTTACTAGCATATGTCTTGAATAATATAGGGATTCGAATATTAATTTATCAACTTTCTACTTATATAGGGGTTGATGGATGAGAATAAAGTTCAAATTACAGTTCTAAACCCCAAGTCAATTACAATGGGTCAATTATATGGTCAGTTTGACCCCAATTCCCATGAATGGTCTGATGGAGTGCTAGCTGTTTCCTACCGGGCCTTCGCGTTATCGCAAACCCCGGATCGAAAATGGCTGATCTTCGATGGTCCTGTTGATGCAGTTTGGATTGAAAATATGAATACCGTGTTGGACGATAACAAGAAGCTCTGCCTTATGTCGGGTGAGATAATTCAACTGGCACCGACTACTAACCTAATTTTCGAACCAATGGATCTAGAAGCGGCTTCACCGGCCACAGTATCACGATGTGGCATGATCTACATGGAGCCTAACAGTCTTGGCTGGCGTCCAATTATGCGTAGCTGGATGGCCAAGTTGCCAATTGGTGTGGGAGATGCTCAGAAAAAGATTATCGTTGATATGTCTGAGCGGTTCATCGATGCAGGTCTAGCTATGGTCCGCAAAGGAGGCGGGAAAGTAAATTTTGGGTATATTTTTATGTGGGGGAGAATAAATCAGTTTTTTATCAAGTTCGCCGTTTTACTATGCAGGAACTCTCCCCAACAACCGACATTAACTTGGTAAGGAGTCTCACTAACTTGATCGACTGCCAACTGGACGGTTTCAAGGATGCCAACATTATTGGAGCTGTTGGCGAAGACAATATCAATTGCATTATAGAGGTAGGCTGTTCTAAAAGTGCTTTCGTGGTGAGTGACAGGGGAAATGTGTGCTCACGGGCGCATGATCAGCCGTGTGCGCAGTGGCCTGAGATGGAGGATGGACAGGTTAGACACACGGGAGAGGTGAAGAACCAAAGTGACTTGACTTGAGTCGACAGCGGTGATGGATGTGTGTTAACACAAGTTACCACATCAAAGACAAAGGCGTATGCGTTCTGTGTCCAGTCATGTATCAAGGCACAATCAAGGATCGTAAGAGTGTCTCAGCCACCCATTCAAAATGAATTTAAAACATGTATTAAAGCCATAGCATTTTAGTATTGTGCGATCCTCGCATTAGTCTTGATTGGCGATGACTCGGCGGGTTTTCTAACCGTGAACTACGGATCTCCTTTGTTGAGTTAGTGGGGTGCGCTAAACGCACCCTTGCCAACGCTGATTTTTTAATTTTATGTAGTGTATCTTCCTATTTGCCTACGTGTGGTCTGTTGGAGCCACTAAGGACGAAACAGGCCGAAAGCGGTTTGATAAATTGACTCGAGAACTCATGAACGGAGGCATGACAGAAGATACCCAGCATTACTTGGCGCTGATTGAACAAGTTCCGCCCCCCATGGAAGACTATAAATGTCCCTTCCCAATCAAGGGATCAGTCTACGACTACCGTCTGGATTTTACAGTAAGTAGAATATTAAATACAAGATGGTGACGAACTAAGATTTGAAAATTGGCTTCCAAAATTATGTAACTTGGCTCCGTAAATTCCCACCTTAACTGTGTTACGTGCATCCTAAAATGTAAATTTTGTTACTTGGTGAATGCTTACTCATTAGCTACTGAGAGTGCAAACTGCTGCTCCCTCGAGAACCGCGGTTGCAGCCTGCTTCCATCTTTTCCTGTGAACACTAGCATTTGGAGTATTTACAGAGGTAAACTCACCCTTTAGCCTCATGCTCCATGGCTTCCATGTTTTTTGCTCGTCCACAAGTAAATTTTAATAGTCGTTCGTGGTGATGTCTTGTGCACTACAGCTGTTCCGAGAATGTTAAATGAATGACAGAAATATCTTATCAAAATTATTTAGAGGCTAAGAACGTTGGAATTTATTGAAGTAATGACATCTACTCATGGAACGTTTTGTGGTAATGAAATTTACATAAACAACAAAGCGGCAAACGTTGGTTAAATCTTAGACGTGACAGTGGTACTACAAACAGTTCATCGTGTAACCAAAATTTGTCTTATCTTTTTAGCTTTCTAATTCCTCCAAGGAACAGGTAAAATACATCCGTTTTCGGCCTTCTTTTTAAGCAAAAAAATATTTACCTTTATTTGTATCGATTTTTAGGGAAAGAAGAAGGTAAGACCTCGTTTTTTCTTTCTGCAACCATGGGACATGAAACACCAGGAGCATTCTTTTTGTTTTGCTGACCTTATTCCAAAGATTCCTCTTTACCTTTTTTTAATTTCTGCAGGTCAAGAAAGAAGAAGAGGAAGTAAGTTAATTGTTCTCGAATGAAAACTCCAAATCATTGTCACATGAATGTTTGGCCATTCTAATTTGTTGCAATAATGCGTATTAAAGATTGTCTCTCTGAACAATTTCGTATTTGCCACTAGAATCTTGCGTCAACACCAGAAGAGCCTGATGACAGGGATGAAAATGCGAAAGAGGTGTGTAACAGTTTTTTTGCATACACGACCGTAGAAACTTTGGTTACGTTTTTATTTGTAAGGGCTGGTGTTGCAACATTCTGTATATTATGATTATTGAATCTACCGTCAAAATATGGTTTCGATGATAATAAATACTTTTTTAGTAATTGATTAATGCAAGTTTTCACAGCATGATATCGTGAATACCAGCTAATTGATCACAAAATTTGAGCATCTTGTTGAATCTTTACCAAAACTAGCCAATCTGTTAGCTATGACACTACGTCTCCATTGTGATTTAAAACATAAATCAACATTGTTCGTTTCTTTCGTTTTTGCCCATACCAGTATCCTGTCAAGTGGACACAATGGCGTGACATTGTCCGTGCGATGCCTCCCATTCCTAAAGACGCCACTTTCAATGAGATCATTGTCAGCACGGTGGATACTGTGCGAATCGCAAAACTGCTGGAACTACTCGTCAAGCACCAGAAAGCGTGCCTCTTTGTCGGCCCGACGGGAACAGGAAAATCGTGTTATATTGTGGCAAGTATTGCTGTTTTCATTTCTCTTCCCAATATTATGTATGTCTATGTAAATATAAACGTAGATTTAAAATCGAATGCGAATTCGCCGTGCAAAAGCAGTTTTACCACAAGCGGGACCTGTAGACTAAATTTAAGATCCCCACATCGTTTTTCTTAGAAACGAGTTGAAACAAGCCTAATCAAAGTTTTCCGTAGTATAATTTGCATAATATGTTAGATTTGCCTCAAATAATGGGTAATTGAAGCTTGCTATTAACCAGCGATTGCAGACGACCCGGTCTGTTTGCAGATAACAGGTTGCTGCCACTGTTACCTTTCCCTTCGAGAAAGTATCTGATGATTGTCTTAGTGTTCCTGGTGAGCCAAATGGTCACATCGAGGTCGCCAGTAGTAAAAGCCTCGGCATGGATCTCAAACTCACGTCAAGGCTGCCGAGTGTACAAGCTCGGTTACACTACGCTGATTTCCCTTGGATGAATGAGGCCAGAGGTGACAGCGATACGGTTGTTTACTGTGATTTGTGCCTGTGTGCATCGTAGGTCGTACACGCATGTAAGTCACAGACGAAAGAATACTGAGACTGAAGAGCCGCTGAGACACATGGACGCAACTGACACGCAGGTCGTCGGAGGGGGTGAATTGCTTGGGTGCCTGGATTTGTGTCAACAAAGATTATGGACGTGAATCGACATAATTCGCTACAAAACAAATAGTTAGATTCAAACAAGGGCGTGACCCACTTTGGTTGCCTCTCTCCAGGTGATACTAGGATCTGTCGCAAGAAATTCATCATAGGTAGTCCTCGTTTCTGGATTACATTGTGACAATGAAGCGATGTAAAACCTGAAGAGTTATGCATTTTGTCCAATGAAAGTGAGGGGGAGAAACAATGGAAGCCTTTCCTTCTATCCCCTTCCTTACCTTAAGCGTCTCCGGTTATTTTTATTTTAGGACTTCCTGTTGAACGTTCTGGATAGAAATATTTACAAGCCCAATGTGATTAACTTCTCTGCACAAACCAGCGCTAACCAAACGCAGAACATTATAATGGGCAAGTTGGATAGACGCCGAAAGGGTGTCTTTGGGCCCCCTGTAGGAAAGAAAATGGTTTGCTTCGTCGATGACTTGAATATGCCTGTCCGGGAAGAGTACGGGGCCCAACCGCCCATTGAACTACTCCGTCAATGGCTCGATCAGGGAAACTGGTAGGACTTTATTCGTTGAATATGCGGAAGCTACCCGTCCTTTAAGCAACACGCGATGGTCGATGACATTGTAATTTTGTGCAATGTATCATTAGCATAGGGTTAAATCCTATCTTTAAGTTAACGCAAATGCGGCAATAGTCTAAGGTTAGTGTACACCTCGTTCACACATCTTCATCCAAAGTCTTATCGGCTTTGCGGGATTAAATGGAACTCTACAATTCGGTCGTCTATTTTGTGAGATGAAACAGCAAATTATTTGCCTGTTTTCGTGTCTGTGTTGTGACGTGTGACCCCTGTCTTTTGACATGAAGGTTAGACGGGTTCTCCTCTGGACAAAATTCCTCTCTCAACACGTAATGCACTAGGTTTGCATTATGCATAAATACTCGTGAGCATAGACTTTCACTTGTATTGCTACTTTTTGATCCTCGTGCTCTCCTAAATAAACATATGGGTTTGTAGTAGAATAAAGCTAGGACCTTTTGTGAGAACAAAAACACGTTAATAGATCAACATATATTCACTTAAGTAACCTTTTTATTATCTTTACTAAGTTGGCTTGCAAGTGTTTAGAGTTCATGATCGGTAGAGAGTTCATGCAAATTGTGGTCTATTGTAATCGATGTAGCCTCCGTTCGTAAATGAATGGGGCAGTATGCGGATGCCCAAATGTTAAGTATACCATAGCATCGTTGTCTTTGTTAACACAGAAACAACAACTAAGTCACTGAAAACGCGTGTGGATGCGACTTTATAATAGATCACACTTTTTATTGAATTATTTGGCTATGCAAAACCACTGCTTTTACATGCATTTGATTTCTGGAAATTAATCAAATTTTGGTTAATCCCAATATGCCGTTTCTGTTAGGTACGATTTAAAAGACAATTCATCTTTAAAATTGATTGACCTCCAATTCGTTGGAGCCATGGGTCCGGCAGGTGGTGGGCGGAATCCCGTGACACCACGATTTCTTCGGCACCTCAACACCATCGCTATCAACGAATTCTCAGAAGACACAATGAAAACCATTTTTACAAAAATTATGAGCTGGCATTTTATGGTTCAGTAAGCTTTGCTTTCGGTATGGTTTTAACTGTGTGCGATATATTATTCATAGGTCACACTTTTTTCCAAACACCTTCAATCTTCGTTACTTTAATCAAACAGCTTTCTTCAATGGAGTTTTCTCGTTTGCCGCGCACTAGTGTATGTAATTTGGTAGTGTTACAATGCTTAGTGACGGGTTGTATACGTTTCCTTTTCGATAACTGAGCAAAGGCTCACCAGAATTAGACGGCTATGAACTCTGGGCATACAAAACACTTTTGGTTTTATAACCATTTTCTCTGCTACTTCAGGCTATGAAGTTACCTGATTAAACAGTTGACAAGCAAGCTAAGGATTTTCCTTATTTACATTCTACTTATGTCATTTTCCCGTTAACGGCAACAGTGGAACCGATGAGTTTTGGCAAAATGGTTGCCTTACATGTTATTTTTTAAAACCCTCTCAGCAACTTTTCGAAGGACTTCAATTTGGTGGCAGGAAAAATCGTAAATGCGACCTTCGAAATCTACCAACAAGCCACACTGAATTTGCTACCAACACCGGAGAAGTCCCATTACCTCTTTAATCTCCGTGACTTCAGTCGTGTCATTCAAGGTTTGCTGTTAAGTCGGCCCGAGTCAATAGGGGCGCCTATTGGGCTGAAACGAATGTGGCTCCATGAAGCCTTTCGTGTCTACTATGACCGTCTTATTGACGATGATGACCGGACGTGGTTCTACGAGACTGTCAAGGAGGTCATTAAGAATGAGCTTGATATAGAATTGAACGTTCTCTGTGCCAATCTTGCGCACAATGACGAAGAGGTTAGCAAAAATAACGTCGTGATCTGAAGCTTTTCCGCAATTTCTTCCTTTTCTTATTTTTACTTTTTTTATTACTTTTATAAATCTTCCATTAAACATCGGTTTAACCTCATCTAGTTGTTTTGCGATCGACACTTGGGTCTATGTGGCATAGTGGGCAAGTGAATAAATTTGACCGCAAAAAATTCACATCAATACGTCAGTTTCAGCAAGAACCAAATGGAATACGTGTGTGTATCTATATCTTGCCAATTAGAATGGTACACAGACTTGATGCTTTTGATTTGTCATTTGTGACCTTTATGACACAATAAAGATTGCACATTCGTATAGTAGATCATAACGTCTAATATTAGTAATTTTGTATCGCTAACCCAAAATTCAAGCTACGGCAAAGGTCTTATTAGGAGTTGTGACACACTCAAATGAATAGAACTTAGCTGCAATGATAAGATAACTAGCTCAAGTCTGTATATAATCATCTGATGATCTTGCTATTTACTAAGCTACAGTGTACTAACTTTTATCATTTGAGAATGTAATTTATTTAATGCAGGTTACCCTAGATGACCTGCGTTCCTTGATGTTCTGCGACTTTGTTGAGCCAAAGGGTACCCGCTTCTACGTTGAAGTACCCGACGTGGAGGCCCTGCGTAAGATCGTGGAAGCCTTCCTAGATGAATACAACTCCATGAGCAAGAAGCCCATGAATTTGGTTCTCTTCCGCTTTGCCATTGAACACGTTTGTCGTATTGCACGTATTCTCAAGACGCCACGATCACATGCCCTTCTGGTTGGTGTTGGAGGGTCGGGAAGACAATCCTTGACACGTCTCGCAGCGCATATCAGCGACTACGACCTTTTTCAGGTGATTGGCGTCGTTAGTGCCTAAACTAACTGTTTTCTGTATTAGGCCGTTCCATCTCACCATCAAGCATGACGAGAAGACCTGTATAAACACATGAACAGACTAATTCATTCTATACTTATCGTTTTTGATTATCCCTATGGCTTGCTCTGCACCAACTGTCATAGGCTTTTCTCAGACGGAACAAGTTATACCACCAAGATCACGTGTAAATACCTTCAAGATTGACTAAAACAGCATAGCGATACCTTGCATCCAAGCAGGCAACCCTTGAAGTGGATAAACTCAAACAGAGTGCTGCTTTAACCAGAGATCAAGATAGCAACAAGACAAGCGTTTGATATTTATGATTGTATACAGGATCAACTACTATCTGCATCCTACAAAAAACATCCTATTTTACAAGGCCAGGTCAATTAGATTCGTAGGTAGTTAAAAATTTGTAGTTAATTTTTTTATGCTATTGACTGACACCGTATCCAAGTCTCAAGTACTTTGACCCCAAACTGAATTAACTTACGTTAAATTAACTTCACCAAGTTCCTGTTTATTCCTCGCTATGATCTCGGGTTCACGTTGTGATGACGAGTAAAAATAGTCGGCTATTAGAAAACCCCTGATGAATTTCTATTGTTTATTGTGTAGATCGATTTAGCCAAGTCCTATGGCGTAAATGAATGGAATGAAGACCTAAAGCGAATCCTTCGCAAGGCTACAGAAACTGAGAACCACGCCGTCTTCCTCTTCACTGATACTCAGGTGAAGCAGGAGTCCTTTGTGGAGGATCTTAACAACCTTCTGAATGCTGGTGAGGTGCCCAACCTCTTCCCTCCAGACGAGAAACAGGAAGTGTGTGAGAAAATGCGGGCCCTTGATCGTCAGCGAGATCGAAACAAACAGACGGATGGGTCACCTGTGGCCCTCTTCAATTTTTTTATCCAGAAGACACGAGAGCAACTCCACGTGGTGCTCGCATTCAGTCCTATTGGAAGCGCTTTCAGGACTCGATTAAGAATGTTCCCTTCGTTGGTCAACTGCTGCACAATAGATTGGTTCCGAGTGAGTTTTTGCTTAGCACCTTTACCCAAATTGTCAGAATTTCAATCACGTTTTGTCGATAATTGAAAAACCTTAAACGTTCAATTTCGTGAAGAATTCAAAAGCAGCCCTAGTATTTTACACAAATGTCTCCCTGTCGATTTACGCAAGCCAGGTGACAAAAGCTAACAATATTTAGATCCTCCGCTGTTTCAAGTATTAACTAATCGATGTACATTTACTTAAAATAAAATTTCTTCTCGGATTTTCCAGTCATGGCCTGAAGACGCATTAACAGCAGTTGCAACGAGGCAGTTGGCCTCAATCGAGATGTCATCAGATGTCCGCCAGGGTTGCATTGATATCTGCAAGTACTTCCACACGAGCACCCAGAGTTTGGCTCTACGCTACCGACAAGAGCTTGAAAGATACAACTACGTTACTCCCACATCCTACCTCGAACTTATCTCCACATTTATCACCCTTTTGGATGAGAAACGGAAGTTAGTGACCGTTATAGTGCTGTAGTGGTAAAGGCTAGTCCTTGCAGTTGAATTCCACCCGGCCCCCTCAGAACTTTCATCTTCCCATTCTTTGATTTCATTCTCCTTAGTATTAATCTTTTCCTCCTTTTGGCCTTGTCAATTGCACATTTTGTTTTGTATTCATTTTTTATGTGTTCAGTGGTATAAACAAAACTGACTTTTGTTTTTTTAAGATCCGTTTTAATGCAAAAAAGCCGTTACGAGGTCGGTTTGGAGAAATTGGGAAGTGCAGCTGCGGACATCACCATAATGTCGAAAGAACTTATTGAACTTCAACCAAAATTGGTTCAAGCTAGTAAAGAAGTAGATGAGACTATGGCAGTTGTCGAACAACAAAGCAATGAGGCTGCGAAACAGGAGAAAGTTGTCCGCGCCGACGAAGCAGTAGCCAATGAGCAGGCTAGTGCGGCTCAGGCCATCAAACAGGAATGTGACGCTGATCTTGCGGAAGCCATTCCCATCCTGGAGGCCGCGTTGAAAGCCTTAGAGACACTCACACCGGCGGTAGGCATAAATTAAAACACTCAACGTTTCTACCTTTCCTACGTTCGATTTCATGCTAAACTTTGAAAATGTCCCTACTCATCTATTGATCATCAAGGTGGTTTTAAATTATCTCTTCTTATTCCTAAGCTTGAGCTAAGAATTTGATCGTATCATACGAGAATATGCACTTAAATGAACTAGGAAATAAACATACGTCGCAATAGCGCGGTCGAGATCTCACTTCGTAAGAATACAGAACAAGGCTCATATTACAAACCAATTATTTGTGTAAACTCTATAAGCAGTTGACATGGTCAGTTTGGAGGAACGATGAAAGTAATGATACTGTCTAATTTCCTTTAGGATATCACGATTGTGAAAACTATGAAGTCTCCCCCTATGGGTGTCCGTCTAGTAATGGAAGCAGTCTGTGTACTAAAAGGTGTCAAACCAGACAAGGTGAATGATCCCAGTGGATCAGGCCGGAAATTAGACGATTTCTGGGGTCCTTCGAAAAGACTCCTTGGTGACATGAAGTTTCTCGAGCATTTGAAGACTTACGACAAGGACAACATCCCCGAGCAAATAATTAAGACTATCAGGGATAAGTACATACCCAATCCAGATTTCAAACCCGAACGCATTGCCGTTGCCTCCACGGCAGCTGAAGGTCTCTGTAAATGGGTTATCGCTATCGACGCTTACGACAAAGTTGCAAAAATTGTTGCCCCTAAGAAGGTTGCCCTTGCGAAGGCTATGGAGGAGTACAATATTGCAATGGAGGCCCTCAACAAGAAACGCGCTGCACTAAAAGTGGTGCAAGACAGACTTCAGGCTCTCACTGATGAGCTAACAGCAAATAAACAGAAGAAGATCGACCTTGAGAATAAAGTAGATATGTGCACAAAGAAATTGGAACGAGCCGAACAGCTTATTGGTGGCCTGGGTGGTGAAAAGCAGCGATGGACAGATAATGCGAAGGCTCTTGGTGAACAGTACGTCACACTGACAGGTGACGTCCTCGTTTCCAGTGGAGTAGTTGCGTATTTGGGTGCCTTTACACCTTCGTTCAGAGCAGAACAGGCTGCGGATTGGCTTGCGGGGATTAAAAAATCAGTCATACCTTGTTCAGGTGAATTTAGTCTCGTCAACACGCTTGGTAGCCCAGTAGCTATTAGAGCATGGAATATCGCTGGACTACCTACGGACGATTTCTCGATTGAAAATGGCATTATTACGAGGTAAATTTTTAATGTCACAAATAATAAATTGCTCATTACCTTGGCACCAATCCACCACACAACTTTGCTGTTGCAGTACTGCCCGCCGATGGCCCCTAATGGTTGACCCACAGCTACAGGCAAATAAGTGGATTAAAAATATGGAGAAGAAGAATAATTTGGTTGTTGTGAAGTTATCAGACAGTGATTTTGTTCGAAATCTTGAGAACAGTATTCAATTTGGTATACCGGTTCTTTTGGAAAATGTGGGTGAAGAATTGGACCCGGTTTTGGAGCCGCTCCTTCTGAAACAGACATTCAAGCAAGGAGGAGCTTTGTGCATCAAACTTGGCGACTCAGTCATTGAGTACTCACCCGAATTCAAATTCTATATAACGACAAAAGTAAGACTGCTTAATGAGAGCTTTTGTACAATTACTTTACAACTGCATACTTTATCATTCGTCCGTACCTTTATGACTTTGTTGTACTAATATCCTCTAACATTTTCTTGTTATACAAATGGAAATCTTGTGCCTTTGTATCTGTTCAAGCTAACGTCAGAGGCACAACTCACTCAACCCAGAAGCACTCTCTGGTCACCGTGTGAGCTTCTTGGCCTTGTAGTTTAGCCGTTGTATCAAATTGATAACTGTTACCAGATCCTGCAAATAAAACATTTGTCAGTCACTTGTTAAAACTTTGTATATACATGCGATATTTAGACATTTCAGAGACACCTGACGTCATCACACGTACTTATTTAGTTAGCTCGAAAATTAGTTTTTTTATTCACTAACCAAGGTTTCTGCTTATTAGTAAAGCTCGAAGTTTTGTCTCAAAGTAATGCACAGGTTCTGATTCGTCGCGTAACTGTTCAACATGAGCCCGTTGTGCATACTGTAGGAATAACATTCGTTCAATTTAACTTTAGGTCACAAAAATTTAATGCCGTTGATGCGTGTGGTCATGCTTAATTTTTGTCTAAATGACTATCTATTCTTAATTCGTTTCAGCTTCGGAATCCACACTACATGCCCGAAATTGCCGTGAAAGTGACATTGGTGAACTTCATGATAACTAGTGAAGGTCTAAATGACCAGCTGCTAGGCATTGTGGTGGCTCGTGAACGGCCAGAACTTGAAGACGAGAAAAGCAAACTCATTCTTCAGGGTGCTGCAAACAAGAAAAAACTCAAAGAACTCGAAGATCAAATACTCAGTGTACTTTCTTCTTCTGAGGGTAACATACTGGAAGACGAGAGCGCCATCCAGGTTCTTAACTCCTCTAAGGAACTCTCTAATGAAATTGCAGAGAAGCAGGCTTACTTTGAAGAAACGGAGAAGAAGATCGATGTCGCGCGCTTGGGATACCTTCCTATTGCCATATACACGTCTGTCCTCTTTTTCTCAATTGCCGATATGGCAAACATAGACCCTATGTATCAATATTCTCTTTCGTGGTTCATTAATCTCTTCAATTTGGCAATTGAGAATTCTGATAAATCAGACGATTTGCAGAAACGGCTGGATATCTTGCAAGATTACATTACTTACTCTCTTTACTGTAATGTGTGTCGGTCCTTGTTCGAAAAGGACAAACTTCTCTTCTCTTTCCTTCTGGCAATCAATCTTGGGAAACATCGTAAACAAATTAATGAAGTTGAGTGGAGATTCTTGCTCACTGGTGGCGTAGGCCTTGATAACCCAAATCCAAATCCATCATCTTGGCTTCCTACGAAGCAATGGGATGAGCTCTGTCGAATGTCAGCATTGCCAAGATTTACCAAACTTAAGGAGAACTTTGCCAAGAACTTGTCTCAATATCAGGCTATCTACGATCATTCAAGTCCGCACACACTCCCTCTTCCCGAACCCTACGATGAAGAGATAAAGGACTATCTTGGTAAAATGCTTTTTATCCGCACACTTCGACCTGACAGAATGACGTCAATAATTCAGGACTACGTGACGGATTACTTGGGAAAAAAGTTTATTGAGCCCCCTCCCTTTGACTTACCTGGTTCTTTTGCTGACGCTAATTGCACAACCCCTCTATTATTTGTCCTCTCTCCCGGTTCTGATCCTATGGCAGCGCTGCTGAAATTTGCAGATGACATTGGCTTTGGTGGGCCCAAGTTCGAGTCTCTCTCACTGGGTCAGGGTCAGGGTCCAATAGCCCAACGAATGATGGAGAGGGCAATCAAGGAGGGGACGTGGATATTGCTGCAGAACTGCCACCTTGCTCCCTCCTGGATGCCTACCTTGGAGAAACTTGTCACGGAAATCGAACCTAACACTACCCATCCTGACTTCCGTCTCTGGTTGACCAGTTACCCTAGTTCTCAGTTTCCTGTGACCATCCTTCAAAATGGAGTTAAGATGACCAATGAACCTCCGAAGGGTCTTCGATTTAATCTCTGGCGATCCTACCTCAGTGACCCGATTGCTGATCCCGAGTTCTTTTCCACTTGTCTTAAGACAGGTGTGTGGAAGAGAATGCTTTATGGCTTGGTCTTTTTCCACGCTATAGTTCAAGAGAGAAGGAAGTTTGGACCACTTGGATGGAATAACCTCTATGAATTTAACGAGACAGACTTGCGCATCTCTGTTCGGCAGCTCCATATGTTCCTCAACCAATACGAAGTACGTTTTTACTGTGCCACGAATTCACTTTATCGTGTCACTTTTATTAACCTATCGAAATATACGAAAATTAAATTTGATTTTGGTTTGGATCGTCTCACCAATAATTCACCTGTGGCCTTCAGGTTAATTTTTTTGAAAGATAAAAGATCAAAACCGGCTTTTAAGCATTAACATAAATTAGTTGTAAACAGTAGACCCACCTTTAAATTCTTCTTTAATGAGGCTTAAAGAGAAATGTGGAGTAAAATAAAAATAGTGATGATGTAAGGAAAACGAATTGTATTGGCGCCACTCACTTTGATCCTATAAAATATTTCAAAACATATTACAGGAGACTACTCGTTGTCATAAGGTGTGTAGGCAAATCCCATCGTGACAGGTAAGTAGCCACAACTAAAAAGTGGAACGAAATGGATGTCGCGTGATGAGCGCACATAAGGGGTGCTCAGTGTTCAGTTGAATTTAAGTGGCATAACTCGATGAATTGTAAACACTATCCACGCCAATTTACCACTAATACGTGTACAGTTATGAACAGGCTTTTTATCAAGTAGCCGTTAAGTATATTGATAATGGTTTCTCCATGGTTTTGGAAACGGAATGCATTCGTCCTACTAATGCACCAAATCTGGAATTGCCGTGCTAGAACCCTAATACGGAAGGCTTAGCATACCTCCTTTTGTCTTATGCCAAATCGTCTTCTCGTTGGTACTTTGGACATTATTTTCTCCGTAAATCTAGCCTGCCGTGGCAAATACTGGCTCACGCATTGTTTGGGTTAAGTAGCTGATTTTTGCGTGAAAATTGGGTGATGAGGTGAGCTATTGCCTTTTTCGAGGAACATCACCGTTGCCTAACCGCCTCTCTTAGTCATTATTTGTATTATTGAGTTAATTGAAAGGACGGTAGAAAACTACAAGGTACCTGTTGCTTCTTCTGCTTTTCAGACGGTGCAATACGTGGCTCTTCGCTACCTGACTGGCGAATGCAATTACGGCGGAAGAGTTACAGATGGCTGGGATCGACGTACCCTGTTAACAATTCTTGAGAAGTTCTACTGTCCTGAGCTGGTCGAGGACCCTGACTACAAGTTTGATGAAAGTGGTTTGTACTTTGTTCCCTCAGAAAGATCAGTAAGTTCATGCTTTCAAAGACGGCTGTGCTCAGAACATAAATTATTTTGATAACCTTATACTCCGTGTTCACCTTTTCCGTTCCGACTTCGGTGACATATTGATGTGGTCACAGTTTAAAACGCTGCCTGAAGTATTTCAGCTTCTGTTGATACTAACAACCTATTCCCCTTTCGATAAATTTATTTTTGATTTACTTCATACTCTGTTATGGTTTTTTTACTTTTCCACAGACCACAAAAGATGCTTATCGTTTCCAAATCTAGCTAACCGCCTTGATTACAGATCCTCATGCTTGAAAAAAATTAGCTTTAAGTTAAAGTGTATCCATTAGCACCCTAATTTTTCAACCAAGTTGGCAGTAACTCAGCACGAATTCGCTTAAGAAATTCCAAGTAACTTTTGAGCATGTTTCGTTTCGGCTTATCTTCATAGAAAATTGGATTAAAAGATGCTTTCGAGAATGTTTAACAAGAAGTATCGCCGAAAACAAAGTTTGATTTTAAGTTATTTGATGATATTTCTTACCATAAATATGCAATTAACTATATAAAATCGTTATAATCAGGTTGGTAAAATCTTACTGGAGAAGTAGCCAAGTGCACATGGATATTTTTTTCGAACCAGTAACGAAATATATATTCACTGAAATTCGTAGCTAGTAATTGATTAACTATCTCCGTTTAGAGGAGCTGAGAGCCCCGATTTTTGTTAAAGCTTATTAATGGGTTTTTACTATTCCAAGCACTTATCCTCGTGAGCCACGTTTTTTGAGAATTTTCAATTAAACGTTTTTTTCTTTATCGACTCTTTACTAAGACTTGTTCAGTTAGTAATACGTTGCCTATTCAACTAGAACTTACATGACCTTTAACCTGACTTCTAGTATGATGAATACATCAGTTTTATCAAGACACTTCCCCTTAATCCCTCTCCGGAGATCTTCGGTATGCATCCAAACGCAGACATAACCAAAGACAACCAGGAAACAGCCCTTCTATTCAATAGCGCCCTTCTTACTCAGGTAAATACTGGTTCTACTCTAGTTGGAATGATCTTGCTATTTTCGCAAGCTTTTAATTTGAACCTCATTTGACTGGATGTTAGACATTAAGGACACGTGTATACCCGCTTAGATGAGTACCTGATTTACTCTCACCTTACTTCTGCCTCAGAGTAGTAAATCGCCGAAACATGAGTATAGGTGCAAATTCTAGTCTCAGGTATCGAAAAGGTAGAAACAGACACTTTCTTCTGTTTGGATTTTC
This sequence comes from Mesocestoides corti, assembly GCA_900604375.1. Taxonomy (NCBI): domain Eukaryota; kingdom Metazoa; phylum Platyhelminthes; class Cestoda; order Cyclophyllidea; family Mesocestoididae; genus Mesocestoides; species Mesocestoides corti. Next base: position 32,083 of record UXSR01005467.1, read on the forward strand.
TATGAATCTTTCAAAGAAAGTTTAAGTTATCAATTATTCCATAAGTGGATTAATGATGAAACATAAGGCTTTATTAAACAGCGGATTGTTCTTTCTGGAGTCTTATGATCACCTTTATTTTCGACCAAGGCTAAAGGCAGTTCATCTTCAGGAGCGTCAGAAGATGAGATCTTAGAAGACGTGGCGAGTGGTATCCTTAATCGTCTGCCCGAAATCTACAACATTGAGCTGACGTTACGCAAATACCCTACCCTTTACGAACAAAGTATGAACACCGTATTAGTTCAAGAGATGACGCGTTTCAACCATCTGGTTACCACCATCCGCACCAGTCTTGTCGACCTCAAGAAGGCCATCAAAGGGCTTGTCGTAATGTCACATGACCTCGAGAATGTTGTCACTTCGATTCTTGAATCTAAAATCCCTGCAATGTGGATGGGAAAATCCTACCCTTCACTCAAACCGCTGGGCTCCTATGTGAACGATCTCTTGCTCAGGCTTCAGTTTTTCCAGGTAGGTTGAGTAACAGCATAAAAGGGATGCTTGAGCCTTAGCAGAACAATGTGTGCTTTGACTAGCAAGTTATGAACGTCTGTTAACAGTATAGCCCTTATTTTGAGTAACATAAACTGTGGATGTTTCCTAGTAGGCTCATCAATGACGGTTACTTGATAGGCTACAGTCGTGTGACTCATTTATGTGGAGAGAGATGAAGTGTTTCAATCTAGAAGTGACCTGATTGTAACATTTATTGATTCACGGTATGATAGTGTGGCAATCTTCTAAATAGCAGGACTCAAAAAATTGTGAATAGGGAATTCGTGTGAAACATTACCTCCAAACGTTTTATTCAAAGCATACAGATTTAGTGGTCCCTTGTAGTTAGCACATTTTAAAGATTCAGTTTCCGCCTCTGTACTGTAACATAACCGCAACAGCTTCTTTCAGCTAAATAATTTAAGTATAATAAGATTGTGCTTGAGGAATCTTAAGGGACATAGTAAGCTGCTGGTAACTGTCGAGATTATCCAGAATCTTCTGTTTCTCATTGGCCACTTAGCAATTTCGTGTTACTTAACGTTTGCTTCAATGATGCACAACTGGAAAGCGTTCGTTGTAGGAATGGTGCGACAATGGTGCACCACCAAACTTCTGGATTTCTGGTTTCTTCTTTACGCAAGCTTTCTTGACAGGGGTGCAGCAAAACTTTGCTCGAAAGTACGCTATCCCCATCGATTTGCTCACATTCGACTTTGAAGTTCTCGATGACAAGGATTATGAGGAACCACCGACGGATGGTAATTTCTAATTAGGGTCAAAATTAAATTTGTATGCTTCCAACTAGTCTTTGAATTCGTCAACATCTATTAATGCACAAGTATTTCGAGTCCTTCAGATTTTGTGAGCACTTATATTGAGTGCCTTTACTGAGAAAATAAATATGTATAAGGTGTTTTTGTGTAGTATGATCTGACCTAGCTGCATAACCAACCTTTATTAATTTTACCTTTTAAACTAAATGCCTATAATCGTACTGATTGGACTGCTTCTATTTGAAGTTAGTCGGTTCTAGTCGACACACATCCATTTCCTTTCTTATCGTGGTTGAGAAACAAATCAGATAATTGAATTAAACAGTAAGTAATGTATCAAACTCCATTCAAAATGTATTAAATGAAAGAGTGGTATCAACGACCAAGTGGCATTTCAGTGTTTAAAGTGTACGGAATTAAAGGCAATTCGCAGCAACCCTAACCCTAATATTTAATGTGTGTGTGTATAGCTTATGATTAATCCCTAGTTCACTAACAGAAATGCTTTTAGTATGTGCACACCCAAAGAATGGATATGCGAGCCTTTAAATGTCGCTAGCATGTTTTTTAACGCAAAATTAGTACAAACTGATAAATGATTTTTAAAATCAAAACACAAGGTTGGTGGAGACGATATACAGTCAAAGTAGAGATCTTCGACCGATTTGGGGTTGGCAACACAACAGGTTGCTTACAAGGCATGGATAATGCAGGCCTTCATATTAAATGCTTCAAATGCAAATATGGGAAAACAAATTCGGGTATCCATTTTCATGTTGCTTTCGGGGAAGTGTAACTTTTGATCTGGATGCTGATTTTGTTTGAAGCTAAATCACACAGAATTACGTCACTCGTCCGAATCCTTTAAGGTGGATTTTAATTCATTATAGAGGTGTGACAGTTGGAAAATATTGACCCGATTTTCGAGTCGCCCCTTAACCATAATCAGGTTCATTGCAAAGATGGTTTTGCATCTAGAAATTTAAATAGGATTCTTAAATCTGACGTCATTTTGTATACTTGTACAGGTGCATATGTTTATGGCCTATTCCTTGATGGTGCACGATGGAACAGAGAAAAAAAGATAATCGACGAGTCGCTGCCAAAAATATTGTACGATTCCGTCCCGACTGTAAGTTTTTCCCACTCGCATCATATCAAAGTTACTTTGCTTCTACTTTCTGCCAAGTCTAAGTTTTTAACGTAGATTTCAAACATAAGAGGTCATGTACGTTAGATATTCAAGTTCCAGCTTCGGCTTTCAGTGATCCAGCGTTTTCAACTACAACGCACAAACCTTGAAAGGCTTTTGCTTTCCTTACTGTTTAAGTCTGATAGGATTTGATTACGAAGAATTCCTTGACTAATTTAAAAACTTTTCGTCTAACTACCACCCCAGGCCTTTCAGGAATTTCATAGACCAAGCAGATGGAATGACTTACTAACCCGTTTACAATTCTTAGATATGGCTGATTCCACTGGAGAAGGCCAATGTCCAGCAGCGTCACACCTATCAGTCGCCAGTTTACAAAACAAGTGAACGGCGGGGCGTGCTGTCTACAACTGGTCACTCAACCAATTTTGTGCTTGCAATGGATCTACCAACAGAAAAGGAACAGGAGCACTGGATAATGCGCGGCGTCGCCCTGCTCTGTCAGCTGGACGTTTAGTCGAATTCACTGACGCTGTCAGGCTTATCCCTTTCGAGTTGCTACGCAGAAACGTGCCAGTACGATTGAATAAAAGATTGGTCTTCAAGCTTATGTAGCTTTATAGCCTTAAGCCAACATAGTGGCCAGTTTAGATGCTTCAACTCCACTCCTCCAGTGCTGTGACTGTCGTGGCACTTGATTTTACTTGGAAACTGCTGTTATGCTTAACCCCCCTGTTTCGATCCGCTAATATCTTGTAGTAGCCTGGCCCCTTACGGGCGTATTAATGTTTCGCCCCAACGTCTAAACGCGATACGCAAAGAACGAGAAGAACAGCAGTGGTGGGCTAACAGGCCTAACCACGCAGCGCTAGGGCCAGTGACGTCTCATCAAGAAGCAGCTAGACGAATTGAGGCAAGCCCTCCTGTCCACCTTATTAGGTCTAAAAATTGGTCACTATCTGTGGAAATTGACTATCTCTTTAAATGATAAAGACAGGCCAACAAGGACAAACTTATTACTTCATAGAGAGAAACCCAACTTATTTAAGACATGGGGAGTTAGAGGGATTGATACACGGGTTGAAAGACATAGCGAAGCAGCTGACGGTCAAGATATGACGTTGGTCAGGTGTTTCGCCGCCGCACTTTTCAACAGGAAGCCGTTGTACACGATTGGCCCAGTGCGCCCCTCGTCGAGACCCGTGGGGCGATTTCCGGGTACTCCATACGTAACCGACGTTTTGGAGGTTTCTGAGCCCTCGCCGAAAATGCTTTTGACTGTTTCTATTTCGCTTGCAGTTAGTGCCCGATTTCGGGGGAATACCACGTCGAAGGTGACAATGAGTGAGCCCTTTTTGTTCTTGTTTTCGTAGTTTGGCAGTCCCTCGTTGGCCACGACCATCACCGCGCCAGGCCACGTTACTTCGGTCCGCTTCAACACCACCTACCAAAAAAAATGGGATTTTAGTTGCCTTACATCTGGTCACACAGAAATCATAAATTTATGCAGCATCAATCTAATTCAAAAATTCGGTAAATCAGACATGCTTCCAGTGATAAAAAAAATGGCTATTTCGCCAAGACAGCAACAAAAGTTGCCTTTTGGGTGACAATACCTTAAGGCGTCGAGCAGAGCAGTACGTGCAACGAGACACACAAGGATCTGGGCGTTTTAGGTAATCATTATAAAGAATGCCGAGTACAGCATTTTCAGAATTGTACACATCAAAATTATCTAACAGCCTATAAATCTGTTTATCATGAAGCCCAGGGACGCGTAATGGATGAAAAAGAAGCGATCAAACGACAGCTTCAAAAAGGGAAGTAAGTGGTGATTTCGACAACAGCCTAAGAAAGGAAACACTGACGCACAGAATACCTGACCAAATCCGGACCTCAATTATTTACAGAGGAAATCTGTAAACACCATTTTCTGTAACTTTTAAAGCAAAATGGTTAATAAAAAATGAGTTTGCCCACAAAACAATCAGTAGTGCCCGGTTAGTCTACGTAGTTTGGTTATTCTGAATTTTGTTCACAGGTACCACCACGTAGTGCGGAAGCGTGCAAGGGAGAGAACACAAAGTCGCGACTTTAGGATCTAAAGTCAGTCTCCGAAAACCGGCTTTTGAATTCGCATGGGTCAGATTACAGTCTGCAAGAAGTGCCAAGAATTTGCAGCTGCTTCTTTTCGCTAGTGAAACAAGACAAAGCGCTTTCAGACCTCTTAAAATTCCTTTAGAACGCACCCAAAAACCTTACCTTGTGGCCATCTAAATGTGTGAGTTCGAAAGCGAATCCAACCAATGCATCGGTTAGACTGATGCTCACATTTGTGAATAGATCGTCTCCGCGACGGTGAAAAATGTGATGTCTACAAACAAGAAGACCGATATGACTAAGAAAAAGATTCGTTACTGACAGAGCAGTTGCTAATAGCCCTTATATTCATTAGAAATCTATTTCAGGTTTGAATAAAAATGGGGCAAGAAATTCGAAAATCTAATTAGCATGTGCACAAGACCGGCAAAGGCTATGGGTAGCCTTTATTATTGAAAACTCTAATTGGATGGGTAGAAGTAAACAATTTGTGCATTGGTTTAGCATTAACTATAGTTATAAGAATGTAATGATAGTAATTCGACAGTTAATTAAACACAAGCCTTGTGTAAACGTACGGTTGACTAAATATTTAAATTTTCAAAATTAACTAATAAGCTATTTAACCCCAGAACGTAATACAAGAATAGGTTGTGAATAGGTGATCAGTTAAAGGAAACGTAACTAGTGCAACAACGCCTTTTGGTTAATAATACTCAAAAATGCACCTCTAAAGGCAGGCGAATTTCGACGCGGTAGCTGGTGTTAAAAAGAACTAAAGCAAAGGTGCTACACAGTCATTATCTCAAAACTAGATTGTGTTCATAAAATCCAGAACAGGATTGCTGACCGATATATTTTGTGAAAAAAAATGACAAAAATTACTTTGAATAGAATACATGATACTTTAAAGAACGCTGATGATGGATTTCCGCAGATCAGACCATAGCTTTTTCTAAGTTTAAAAGTGGAGAATTTCTTCATAAAATAAACACATACAAACTCACGCTTGTTGTCTGATAATAAATTTAAGGTCACCGTTGTCACCATCCGGATGTGGTTCACCCTCTCCAGGGAAGGAAAAAGTGTAGCCATCAGGCATTCCAGGTTCAATTTCCACTTCAACTTGCCTATCTTCAGTTATAAACCTAGTATTGTAAAGATTGCAGAATTTAGTTTTATTTGGAGCACGCAAAATAACAATGAGCAGGTTTATTGAAAGCCACTTATTGACATTACCAAAAAAACTTACTCAAAATTTGGACATTCACTACAAACGCGTTGCTGTACCATTTGGAAGCGACCAGGACCTAGGTACTGTGTTTTCATTTCCATATGGCAATTGCATTCGCGAGTGCCTGGTTTCGACTTCTTTACAGGCCTAGACCGAACTATGTCAACGAACTCGCCGTTATAGAGTTCGGTGAGGGTAACAGGAAGATCCATAAGGACATCTGCTCCGCGAAGGCCACCTTCATTTTGATGCATATTGGAGCCACCACCAAACATAGAACTAAAAACACTGGAAAATCCAAAATCCGGAAAGCCATCCCCACCGTCGTTCTCACAAGCTTTACGCCCTTGACCGGCGTCATATCGCCGCCTTTTATCAGGGTCTGACAAACACTACAAAGATTCACAATACTAATCAAATAGGAAGGAAACCGAAAAAGTGAACCTCATGCACACAAACCAACCTCATATGCAAATGATATTTCCTTGAATTTCTTCTCTGTATCTGGATCGCTATTTTTATCAGGGTGGTATTTTTTTGCAAGTCTCCGATAGGCTCTTTTAATATCTGTGTTTGTAGCTGAGCTTGTTATTTCAAGGTGTTCGTAAAGATTTTGGCTAAATGGGGGTGATGATATCACGAAAACCGTTTACCATAAGATAACCCGAGGCAACAAAGCCAAAAGCGCAAGAAAACCGACAAGGTACATCTCTACACCCAAGGAACCAATCCGCACAAAATACGACCTACCAGTGAAAAAATGCGTTGTGCAAATATGATTGGTCGCAAGTTCATGTTGAACAAAATTCGAAAATGAGAAAGCATATGAGGACGATTTCACAACTTGAGTTCCATAATATCGTAAAATGGCACCCAGCAATATTTTCTGTACAATATTTTGCACATTGATTCGATTATTACTTAGCTCCAATTGTAAGATGTGGGTTTATGTCGGAAACCTTCTAAAAAAAAAGGAAAAATTTTAAGTTATTAATCTGTGTTATGCTAGGTTCTGCACACTTTACAGTAATAATAGTGATGTTTGAATTTATTTGTCAAGCTGTTGCAGTTAGTCATAAAAATGGCGGGATTGTGTGCCAGGGGCTAATTCGTATTAGCACTTAAATCTTATTTTAAGACCTTTAGCATAAGCCCATTGTATATATGCCCTTTATTTCGTATCTGCACAATTTAATTAAATCTGATAATTCCAGGGTCGAGGAAGATCTTATTCATGGGTAAATTTTAGCGCATTCTATCAGCTCCGATTTTCAAAACCGGGGTATTAGAAATTATTTTAAGGCAAGCATAGATCTGTGAATTCTTAGTTAAGGAAATAATAAACACAAAAGAACCTGGAAGAAAATACCTAACCAATGTGAAATTCTAAATTTTAGCAATTCGTAATGAACAGGAACGCATATTTGACACTGCGTAGTATTTAACATTACAATAGAGCCCATATCTGATAGACATGATGGGTACACTGGGGAAAACATGTATAATTCCTCGCCACATTCAGAATTTGAGGAAATGAGCTATTAACATAAATGCTTGTCATTTTCGCTAATATCAATTAACCCTCCCTGATTAAACCAAGTTTTGAATATTTACGAAATGGTCAGCTCATTGATGGGGACGGTGCTTTAAAACACAAGCTGGTTTGTGAGGGCTAAATTTTGCTTGCGCAAGGATAAGATGATTTCGAGGATCAAGCATCCCCAAGACCATATATTACAACATACGTACAATTTTCCATTCCTACTATCTACTACGATTCATGTACACCGACCTAAACTTTCATTTTCCTCCTTTCTCCTATTGGTCCATGCACCTTTGACTGTTCCATTTCCTCTTATTCGCACACGAGGCCGCCCAACCCGTACACAAGCGGACGCATGTGAACGTATATTCAGCCTCTGGCTGAGAAGATAAACGCACTAGCGATAAAGTTAACGTGGACCTTCCATAGAAGCCGTTACATAAAACATATTTTTTAGGTAAATATTTAAATATCAACCTTCAAAAAGAAAAAATATTCCAAAATTAGCTACATTAAAGGCAATATTTTATTTACAGCGTTACAAAGCACTAAAAACTCCGTTGAAGCGTTGTTGCCGCTACCTGGAGAAGACACTCACGGGCGTCAGTGGCTTTAAAATGACTTAATTGGCGCTGGGCTTCCTGGAAGTGAAATTCAGCCAACATTCGAGTTTGACCGATCCCGTTGGACTAAAATCGCAAATAGCAATCAACGTAATTAACATACAAAAGCGTACGTGCTTCTTACGCTCGAGTAATAACCTTCATGTAAACAAGCGACTTCATTGCCAGACCAAATTTTATTTATTGCGAAAAAGTAGACTCCCAATGTAGCCAATTGCCCCCAAATATTTAAAAAAACGATAAAAAATCCTTCCAACAAGAGAGCCGGACCATTTACTTGCTAAAATACTTCCCTTGTTTTTACTAATAAATACAAAGTGATAATTTCCACTTGCAGTGGCTTCAAAAGTGAGCGAATTCAAAGCTAAATTTAGCATTTTTCCTAATCGGTTTCGTAAATTGATTTCTGGCCAGCTGGCGGGGAGTCATTTCTACATTCGAACCAATTTTACTTTGTGGGTTGATTCATGATCTGATGAAAGACTTAACTCATCCTTCACTATAAGGACAAAGGGAATTTTTTTATAGATAAGCGAACCACTTACATCGCGAACGAACTCGAAGGCCTTTTTCTGGTCATCAGCCGAAGTGAGTTTGGCTTCTAACATCATTTCAAGTTCAGGAAACTAAAAAAGCACACCAATTTACGACATTACCGCATGTGCTGCTTCCGAAAATTAGGGAAATATATTTGACGATCTATTTATAGGGCTACAGGGGAACACAACGAACTCCGATGGATGATAATTTTTTACACAAGCTTTTTTTGATATAAACACAAGAGGTTCAAGTACACAAAACAGGAATCCGATACTGACTAATAACTACATGAAAATGAGATACGCGGCTTAAAGGTAGCTTCAAAAACGCTGACCATCAAGACGCATAATGTAATTGCAACTTGTCAACTTCCTTTGTAGTAAAACATCAACACTTCGAGTTTATCAAATAATAGTAGAGCAATGCGTTTTAAGCATTAAATTACTAAGATATCAAAAACACCATCCTGTTTACGTAGTTATAACATGAGGGAGAAAATTTGTAACTTAGTCGGCAATCACCTCTACTGACAACCGCAAATGAAAAATTCCCCGTATGTTGAAGTCGCTTATCGCGACATCACGTTTTCGATTGACCGTGGCATAAAGAGCACAAAAATAACCACTTACAAACCCAGTCGTAGACTACGATTGCATTCATCGCTATTAAGTTTCAGTTCATCATAACTTTGTTCTCAACCGTCACGCAGCAAAATCTTTAAGGTCAGCCTCAAAAGGCTTCTGACATATAGAGGTTTGATAAACGTTATACACGAGTGCCTCAAGCAAGTCAAAATCCGATAAAGTGCGTCACAAAGAAAAAATACATTGCACAAATAAGACATGTGAATAATGTCTAAGAAATCAAAGAGGAAAGTTATAACAACGATAAGAATTGGGGTTTAGGGCAAAAGAATGAACACACCTGTTGAGCGGCAAAAAGCACCGGCCCAGTTGCCAGGCCTAACCGCAAATCAGAGCCACCCGCCGGTTTTCCAAGTTTCGTCTCTTGTCCCACGAAATCCAAAACGTCATCCAACAGCTGGAACGCCATACCCAAATGTCGACCAAATGAGTACGCAGCTTCTATCATGACATCGTCAACTTCTGAAAGGATCGTAACCTAAGGACAAAAACTGGCACCATATAGAGGGAAAACAGGGAATCTGAAAAGAAAGATGAAAATTGACCTACAGCTTTGCAACAATTAGCCATCAAGCTTGCCGTCTTCTTATAAGTCTTCTCAAGATACATGCGAAAACGTTGATTTTCGTCAGAACTTGACGCCAGCTGCATGAATTCGCCTGAATGGTAAGCGCAGAAAAAATACTAAAGTACCACGAATTAGGTCATCAAGCACATTGGAGAGGATCGAAACAACCTCGGCATTTTCAATCTTTGCGAGAAGTTCAGATGCCTTCAATAGAACGATGTTCCCAATAAGAACAGTCTTAAAAGTATACACCATGCATTGTTAAACAAACCCTTTTACAGCCAAATTTCCGATATGCCGCAAGCTTTCCTCTACGCTTCTCAGCTTTATCAATAAGATCATCATGTAACAAACTAGCTGTATGAATCATTTCCGCAATGACCGCGACAGCGTGCTGTGCATCAGTAACCCTATTCACTGAACGAAATAATTACTAACAAAGAACTTGCCTAAATGCCTCCCAGGAAACGCGATCCTGGAAATTTGATTGGATGACTTGATCAACGAATAATTATTATGACCATTCGCACAAGCGGCCATCAAAAGGACTAAAAGGGGGCGAAGCATTTTACCCTGATTGCCGAATGCGTAATCCGTAACTGGTGTAATCCTACAAGTTGGTGCTGAAACAACCTATAGTATAATCTATTTTTGGCGCATTACATCCTTTATATTGATAGGTATTTGGTCGACATCGGACCGCGCAAATATTTCGACCTCCTTCACAGACCCAGCGGATTGTTTTGAAGCAAAAACACTGGCACGAGAGAATCTCGGTTGTAATCGTTCCGCAACAACATTGTACTTGAGACGAAGTAGTCTCGTTGATACGTCAAAATGAGAATGAAGTCTACGAAAGGGCAAAAGCCTCATAGCATGAAGATCCTATTTACTGTGGTGTGATATGTCGTCGAATTTGGGCGCAGACATATTGGACCACCTGGTCACAGCCAATCCTGTGTCTGTCTGCTTTTCGAATGGCATGCAAGGAAGACAATCAGCCAACCAGAGCGGCTTGGCGGACTCAGTTGGAAGGCGCCTGAAGTGTGGCTCTGGCTTGTAATTAATCAATAAAGCCTTTTCCGTTGTACCAGTCTTTTTCCTATTATGACTCGAGTATTGTACATAACAGACCAAAAAAATTGGAGCAGACATATTGGGTCACGCAGGTTTAAGCCAATCATTTGTCTAGGTGCATTTGAATAAATAGGGAGGTAAACCTGCAACTAACCAGAGATAAGGACGAATAAGAAGCTGTAAATAACGATCGGGGCAGCCAGTTTAGTGGACTTGGATGGACTACATGTAATATGCAGCTTTGTCTTCTGGTTGATTAGCAAAGCCTTGCCCCTTATTCCAGTCTTTTTCAAAATACGGCTAGGGTATTCTACAATATTAATCTACTGTTGTGTAACTTGGATAATTCAAGTCAAAATTCAAACCTTTTCCTATTATGGACACCAGGTGGAATAAATGTGAATGCCAGCTTCAGTTTTATGGCTGTTAATCCAATATATCTAACATCCAGATTCATAGACAATGTCCGGGACTGGAACCCCTGCATAAGTTAGACACCATCAAATTATCAAATTAGGTAATTAGGAACTAGTTGGACTGCAAGTAGTGAAGGAACTTGCAATGGATGACGCGGCCTGTCTGAATGTCAACCAGAGCATTAGGCCCTCGTCTACATGTCGCTTCGGTCACTCTCTTGTCAGACAGGGGGTATTGGCAAATGTCCAACCGGATATTGTAAGTTGGAATTGTTGAAACTGTGCTAAATATTACATAAAAAGCTAACTACAACATTTCCCTTAAGTGAAAAGCAGTTAAGCACCGTTTTATTGCTCGGGCCTATTGGATCAAGCCAAGCTTACCCTATTCTTTGTCTTTGTGTGTTTTAATGGATTATGTTCGAGATCTTCAGGTAGCCGGAGATACAAACCGATAGGGTGTGGCGGGCTCCATTCGACCCACGCACGGCGGTCTGGCCGGTTCTTTGCCCTCCTCTCCCCTCCCGCACTCTCGCCGTCCTTTAGGCATGCCCGTGAGTCCGAGGGCAACACCAACCCTCCTAGTGGCCATCCCTTTTCCCAGTTTAACTCTCCCTAAGCTCTTGCCCTCTGAGTTTGTATGCGGTAGTATGGAATACCTCCGGTTCTTCCAGCTATTCTTCTATCGTGTGCTCGGTAGCTTACCATGATGGTGTGGCTATCTAAGAAGGATGGGCTAACAATTATCTCCCTATTTAGGTCCCCGCTTGCTAGGCGCGTTAAAATGTGAACTATATGATGAGGGGCGCAGCTAGTGTAGATGACATGGATGGTTTCGGCAAGTGGGCAAGGGTATCCTGCGTGGTGTAGTGCTAAAATTAGTTTTGGACATAGTCGATCGCACCAAAAGCTTAACAAGTTCTTAGTTTGAATCCATTAATATGGCTTATGAAATTGATTATCAGCCAGCCAGAAACACATACTTAGCGTAAGCTTTGTATATTGAGGGTCAGAGACAGTATGGTGGACTCGGACACGTGGAGTTTAGGGAACGATATAGCTTGTGGCAATTTGTAAAGCTTGCTTTGAAGTATTTGATTTTTCAATTTGTGGGCTAGGATATTTTCAGTATTCTTTAAATCGACCCACATATTTCCGATCACTAAATAAGCTCATTTTATCCTCATCCTTTGAGTGCTTGACTGAACTACAAAAAATCTAAGTAGATTCTAAAACAAAGAAGGAATTTGGGCGTTAATATGACGACGGCCTATGAGGCCTTAGATTTGGAATTTCAGTAAATTCTGTCTTTTACAAACGTCTTTTTTCAGTCTAGGACTCAGATATCCTACATACACCACAAAACGCAAGAATCACTCCTAAATGGATACTTTTCTTCGTAAACAATAGGCTCCTTGCATGTTATTAATTTTCTGGATTATGACAGGACTCATATTAATAAAACAAGCATTAGAATTAAAATCGTTGAAATATATTTATATTCAAAATGCATTTCAGTAGTATTCAGAATTGGGACTAGATTTACTCTTGTAAATTGAAAATATAATGGAACAAGTCACTACAATTTTGTTGCTCAGGATAAAAAATAAATGCATTACTTGCTTCCGTGTTGATGCGTTTGTTGATTTCCCCGATTTGGTTCATGAACTCAATTAACGACGTCGAAAATCTGATTAACATCGAGGCGACAGCAAAGACAAAAATCATTCTTCACGGTTGTCATTTATGTTTGCTTCTTACAGAGTCGATGAGGTTCGTAACTAGTATGTGATTTATAGAGTGATTGTTATGATGATTAGTTGATTTGATGTGGATGGAAATCAGAAGTAATATGTGCACTTTTATTGCTAATAAAAGTGCAACTCATATATCCTTCATGTTCTTATAACGATAACAGCATCATAAATTGAGCTAGTTACTCCAAACATCGAGCTTTAATTTTGGAACACTCAAATTTATAAAAAGGCCGGTAATATAAAATACATCGCGTTTATTTAACCAGCCTTCTGCGCTTTTCCAGTAGTGAAGCCTGATGGTGTGGCTATTATTTGGACTAACTGATTTTAACCTCTAATTCTAGGTACCCGTTCTGTAGTCACGTTACACAATGGTCATCTCTCTCTCTCTCTTGACATGTTTAATAAAAAATTGCATGAGATATATTCTTTCCCTGCTTTGTGAGTAAAATGGTTGGTTGGTCGCGAAGATGTCTTGAAGGCATAACAGAAGGGGGTTCGAACAAACAAACATTTGGGGTCAACTTGCACTAGAGATGCTCAAATAGAATAAAAATTTACATTGATTGTACGGTTAAACCATCTTAAATTTGGAACAATTTATTAAGGTCAATTGCAAGCACATGATTTAACCAGAAATTTTAATGCCGATTAGAGTAATTTGATTAATAAATATCAAACTTGACAAATAATTTATATTTAAGCTGCCTTCAGCAACATTAAATCCACATTTACATGGATAAAAGAACATTGTCAACCATGTTAATTATAGCGTTGACTCGTCTTCTAATGATTTCGCATTTGATCGAAATTGAATCACAATTAGTTCTAATATCAAAGTAAATAAACCAACCAAATGTGTTAAATAACTTATTGGTACTCATTAGGCATGTATGCATAAAATTTGCTTAATAATTTTTTGTGGGCCAGAAACCATGGTGTGAATTAGGGTGACCTCACAAAATATGTTTATACGGATGGTAAATGATGACACTGTAAAGTTGGCTAGATTGTAAACATTGACTATAAGTGTAGCCAAGCGTTTTATTTACAAAATTGCATAGCGGTGTTCTGTGCTTCGACATTCCTGCATTCAGACTTGAAGAATCTCTTCAAATATCCGATTAGCATCCCATCGAGCAGGCCCAAAACATACTTTCTTTTTGGTTTTATGGTGCAAAATTTATAATATAAATGGTTTTATCGAAGGTATCATCAATCATTGTTTTCTAGAATTGGAAGACTCAGTAATGTTTACGCACCAGAGCTTAGGAAAAAGGTGGGCATACTTTAGCATGCCAACCAATGCACTAAAGATATTTTAATTTTTGATTGATTTAAATCTCTTACACTAAGACAGAAATGACTAAAAGAGTTTTGAATAAAAGGTAGCAAACATGTCTAGAGTATTAAATAGTACTAGTAATCATTTGTATGGAGTTGGATATTTTTATAAAATAGCGATATTAAATTTAAATTTTTTCTCGGTCCGAAATTACTAATCGCTAGCATTGTTATTATTTGATTTAAGGGTAAGAGTACATACTAATTTGTGGCCACATCCCTTACTGTTATCTTTACGAAGTCATTAGAGGGTTTTATATACAAGTGAATTGCGAATAGTTGTTTAACCAAGTCGTTATTTGTGTCGCAGGTATTTACTTGCAATTTTGCATCTGTAGGAGTTTAGTTAGTTTCTGATAATGATAAATACTGCGTGGATTTGAATTTTTCACAGTTATTTTTCCTGGATGATTTAAAAATGGTAAATATTCAATGGTAACAGATCAAGTTATTTTAGCAATATGGTTGTGTCGATTATTAGTGACATGTTGAAACGGAGCTATTCTGCTGATGACACCCTGATTTCTCCTCTACCATTTTCTGTACAGTAGTTACAGATTTACATGGTTTTATACCGTCTTGTGTGCGGCGCCAAAATTTTTATTGCGTTGGTTAACGATTGGTGAATTGTGATTTGATTTTGCCGCCAATATAGTAGGTGGTGTGTTGTTTTAAGTCTGATGTTTGACTTTGGATTGTTTTATGATGGTATTCTTTGGAACGTCCAGGGTGAGGGTGGAGCAGAATGCCTTTCTTTTCTCTCTTTAACTCAACGTTTTATTGAAACGGTTTTCTTTACCGTTATTTATGGGTTCTTGGTCTTGTGGTGTGTTCCAAGGCTGAAGCTGCCCTTGAGTAATCGAAATGCTCCGCCTAAGCACAATCATTGGTTGGCGATGACTCACTGCCTTGTTTTTGGTGCGGAGATTGGCTACAAGCTATCGTCTCGTTCACTTATTTTCATCTTCAATCCGTGCCACGTTTTGACTGCTGTGCAGGTAAGTTTCAAACCGATATGTTCGCACCAGCCTCAAGTATTGTAAATCAAAGCCAGCTGGCACATACGGCGAATTCTGACCTCGTGCTCTCTAGGTTTATAGCTTCTACGTCTGTTCTCCCCTAAACTTTTAGATATCTGTGTCCATTTTTCGTAAAATAACTAGCTGTCACGTCTTTTCTGGACTAAAATCTTCCTATTTTTTTGTTCCTTAACGTTGTGTTTTATATTTATCATTTTCACTGTCGTAGTTTTACAGGCCTACTCATTTGGCCTCTTTTCACTTTCCTTCAATAGATCTGGCTTCTTTTCGCGCAGCCAAGTTCCTTTGTTACTGCCGTCTTCCGCCTTCATCTTCATTGTATCAACGGGACATTATTAGCGTTAATTTTTCCTATTACTTCGACTAGAAAGGCGAGTTACTTTGGTATTAACAACTTGTTTATCGTCTGTGTTACCGACTTGACACTAGTGTGGTTTGCCCCTGACTTTCCTGTAATTTGTTGTTTAAAACTAACCCTTCTGTGGTTTTGATTTTGACCTCAGAATTGGGATAAAAACCTAATGAAACTACTAGTTTACTGGGTCTCAATTTCTAAGCAGTCCTCCACGTTATCTTTTTTGTACCTATATATGGTCTAACCCCCCAAATGATGTCTGCTTAATTTTTGTCATGACGCAAATTGTGGCCAAATTCGTGGTATAGAATTTGTTTTACCATTTAAATAGTAACAAACGGCCTTTGTGATCATTGCAGAAATGATGTTTCCGGAAAATGCAGTTTACATCTTTCAAACAGGTTAGATATCATTAAGCACTGCCATAATCTAATTTTAATGTGTATATACTTTCGATCGTCTTACTTTACACTTAAAATTAGGAAAGTAAAATGGTAAGTTTGCGAAAATCTTCGCAAGCACTCCTCATTCTGTCCTTCTGTGCGCAAAGCTTCATTGTAACCATCTGTTGATTTTTAACAGAATTTTTTCATAGATGTTCACGCATTGTGGAATGAAGCTTGGGGTATCTAGAATTGTTTATGGTGTACTACGAAAACCTCCAATGCTTCTCATTTCATTCTTTGAATATTTCTGTTGCAATTCTATGCTTCTCACGTACCCTTCATGTGTCTTGTCACTTGTGTGGAGTAGGGTAACTTCGATATTGATACAAGATTTAAAATGACATTTCCACCTTTTGGAAACTATTTTAGCCCGCCCTTCAGGTCATCTACTTCGTCCAGCATGTCCTCATTCTTGTTATTCCCGCCTACATTCTAGATCAGAATTGTAAGTTAGGTACCCGATATCTAAATTCATTGAGTTTTGGCAAACTTGTAATCGTTAACTGCACCCGCTTAACGAGTGTTTTTCAAGATATGGGTTTGAAATTAACCTGTCTTCACGATATAGCACTTATGATTCTAACTGAACATTAATAATTTCTAGCTCACACTTACAAATAAGCTAGTGGGACTGCCTCAGTATTCTTGTAATTTGATTTTTTTCTTCTATATTCGTGTCTTGATTACTTCTCAAGACCCTTTTATGCACATGTTTCGGGTCGCCCACTCGCTTAGGTAAAGTGGCTTTAATCGAAAATTTGTTAAGCACGATCGCTTCTTTTTAGTTATATTTTAAATAACGAATGGTTTATTGTCGCCTATTTCAGTTGTTTTTTTTTTAACAAAAAAATGAATACTGATCTTCAAAATATCACATGTTTCACTTGTAAAATTCCATAAACGACGTTTGGGCTTTACGCTTCAACTCAAAACAAAATAAGTATATGTCTTGTTTGTTCATTAGTGGTTGGCAGAGCATTAACATGCCCTTTTGCAATGAAAAAATGACCACTTTGAAGAGTGTACGTAAGACCATGCACGACGGTTTTTTATTAACTACTTCAAACTGACGGAGAAACTAAAACGATCGTTTTGGTGTAGAAATTTGCCGCTCACTTACTTGTTAACGGTAAAGGACGGAGCGAACGTGTAAACGTTTTACAGTAGGGACGCATGCTCCTTGGCTGCTTACTCGCTCTCTCGGATCAATTCCAAACCCAGTATCAAGCCTTGTTGGGTAAATAACAAAAAGGAAAATTTTGAGTACACTGCTGTTAGGCATGAGTTAGATAACCTGTTTGCAAAATCATCGTCCACCTCGATGGCTACCTTGTTTTGATAGTTGTACTTTTATCGTGACTGGCAAGGTGACGGAAGCCGTGGGCTCTTAAATGAATTTCTTTTCGTAAATTTTGCGTCCCGATCTATTGTTTTGAATAATGATCCAGGTTTTATCCACTCTTTTTCCCACAACAAACGATCGGATCTAGACTTTGAAGACCTTTCAGTCACTTTATGCTATAAATTAATCTGACAAAATTCTTACCTACCGTCGTCTCCGGGCCAGTAATATTTTGATAAGGCGGTATATTTTTTTAAGTCAAAATATTTGTGCTTCATGAACACTTTCAATTGAATTTTATTTTATATTACTATTGCCTTAATTAGAATCACAAATGCGAAGTCTCCTTATAGTATTCAAAACTGTCACGTTCTTTCATAACGTAGTTCTTTGGTCATGTACTCCTTATATTTTTGTCCCCGTTAGCTTCAGCTCACAGCTACTTCCATATTTATGAACTCCCACGTTTAATATTGAATTCTGTCCTTCTTGCCAGAAAACTTTAGTCCATTTCGGACATTTTTATGTCAAGTTTAATTGGAGCTAAAATGTGTGCATTATTTCGAAGTAGTTCTGCGAACGTCACTAAAATGCAACTGTTGTTTATAATTTAGCCGTATACTCAACTGAACCTCTTGGTGATTTCAACTGGGTTCTGACTTCTCTAGCGATACAAACGCTCTATCACTTTCTCTTCTTACAACCTCTAAGTCTGGTATGTTCTACGCGATGCTGTTTTTAAATCAGATTTGAGTGTTGTAATCGTGTGATTTCTCTCGTTTCAGCTAACGCACGCCAATCTAAATCAAATGCTTTGTCCGTCTCCGTCTGACCCGTTCGCCGGACCTTACTATCGCATAGCGGCAATGATTCACCAGCCGTTGCTTATTATTGTTTTGGGAAAGCTCTATTCCATCGTCGTCCTATCTTTCCACAAGTCCGTAGAGCCCTTTAGTGTTCTCAGACCGCTCTGTTCGTCTTTCCATTGGCTACTCGGGCTCTCGGTCACTACCAGCGTCCCTACAAAATCCGATTGTGATAAAATTTGTGAACGGAAATTCTGCTCCATGGAGGAGTTTTGACAATCATGATTCACTTGCCGTAGTCTAGATTAACGCTGTAAATATGATCCTTCTATGCATAATAATAATAAAAAGAAACTAATGCAGTTTCCTCGCCTACATTTTAGTGGCTTGTCAATTTCAAAAATGCCTTTGCACCTGGGAGCAAAGATAACACTTCGAACTAAACTAGGTTGGCATGATGGCTTCGAACTCTAGATAATCACTGTTTTCCTATTATATATTCCCTTTTTTAATGCTTGAAGAGAATAAAATTACAGCTTCATTTGCCCTGTGGTTCTTGTTGCCGGCGTGCGTGGATGTTTGATTGTGTATGCTCCGTTTATTACTTCATGTTTAACTAAGTCAAAGTGCTTTAAAACCGCTTTCTGCGCAATTCCGACATAATTTACTCGTTCTGTGATCGTTGAATTATTACTCGATTACAGCCTTTATCTTCAAATATGCCTAGTGATTCCGTTTGTCTTACCATGATTCACACGTTAGGAACCCCAGGGTATCTTCTGCACTCGTTGTTCAATTCTGTTCAAAGTTGGGGCACGCTTCTTTTGCCCACACTCCTGGATTACATTCTAGTGCTTAATAAATGTCAGTAGTTATGTTTTCGTTGACACTTGAACTAACAAACGAAATTTTAAATGCCATTTCGGTGAATAATGTGCTTGTAATAATGCGCCATTCACCTCTCGTTTTGCTTTGTTGTGACCATTGTTTGTGAATAAAAAGTAAGCGTCAACTGTGGTGCTTAAATTGATTGTATTGCTGGTCTCCCGTTTATGAATTAATATAAAATTACGGTAGTTAATTTTGTTGCAATTTTACTTTACAATAATCACGGACGAGGAACTTTTTTTGGTTGAGACCTTAATGCAAAAATTAGTAGTAAAGGTAAGGTGTGTACAGAAAGGTATGTGATCTAGAGGTGTCTTTTATACCAGTTTTAAAATGTTACGGTTGAATGCAGCTTATAAAGTTGGTTTCACCTCTCCTACGTAGATGTCTTTGGCACTGACACGCTTTCAACTCTTGGCTGAAAAGACCGTTTACTTTCGTCACATTCCACCAGGATTTATTGGCGATAAGCATCAGATATGAATGAAAATGAAGAATTTTGCATTTTGTGGAACAGACGGTTGTTGCCACTAAAGTGATTTCATTTCGCCCAGAATCTATGATTGACTGACTTAATTATATTCGTACTACTGGAAGACCGCAAACTGTCAAAATGGTAGAAAAATGTTTTTGTTCCATTTATAACAAGTTGACAGTATCGTTAAAGCTTTAAAGCAAAAGATTTACCAGCTTGCATACGTACATGCCTTGGAAGCCGATATTCCAAACAGGGTTGATGTGTAACAAATCCGCAATCTCAAATTTTCAGCTTGAAGTATGCCACCGACTGTTACAACTGGCGACCAATTTAAACTGTCGAATCTCCCAACGGACACAATTAGTGCAGTGCACTTCCAGCCAGGAAAGGGTGCTCAATTCCTCCTGGCGTCGAGTTGGGACTGCATGGTGCGCCTCTACGACGTAACCTCTGGCGGTCAGCGCTCTGCCTACGAGCACGCCTGTCCTGTGCTCGCAAGCTGTTTCGCCGACGCACTGCATGCCGTCTCGGGTTCTCTGGAAGGTGCCGTCAAGTATTTCGACATTAACACTGCGCAGGGTAGGCATTCTTCGGCCTAAATGCGTTCAGCAATCCATAGTTAATTTCAACAAAGAAACTTCATTTAGGTCCTAATCATCGTATTCATTGGTTTCTATTTGCCAATCTATTGCTCGTGTTTTGAAACTGCTATATTCCCCACCAACTTTTGGTGTATTTGTGAAGAATTCACTTTTGGTAGTTTTACTTCCCCTATTGATTGCAAGGTTTCCAACTTGGGTTTCCTCGCAGTCACGCTGACCGAACCATGTGTTGACTTGTGCGGTCGTTTTTACTGGTTTAGCATTCAGCAAACATTAATTTCAATAAGAGGTGTCATTCGTTGAACCTCTTGATGTGTAGACCACTTGTGTTCAAATTCCATACTACTCAAGTCGCGCCACCACCCGGCTTAGTCAACCTTTGCCCAGTAGTACGTTTTTGCATGTTCTTGATTTGTTCTAATTAAAATGGTCATTTTTTAGTTGGGGTAGATGCTTTTGTCCACATGAAACAATCCCCACGTCGATTACTGTTTAAAAATCCTTTCACCTTCATATTATTAGCACTTTGAGTCTTTACCTCTCTATCATATATTCGATGTTTATTTAGTGCCGATTCATTAGGCTAATACCATTGAATAGCCTCTGTTTTATCCTGTTCAGTGATTTTTTCTACATTGTCTCAGGTTAGTCATCGTATCCCGTGTTCACACCAATAAGACATGCGGTGGCTGATCGATGTAGACCTATTAAGAGAACATTGCCTGAGCCGGTTTGTCTGGAGATTGCTAACATCAATGCCTTCCCCCTAACCATTTACTGTTTCCCATATTCTGGTAATCCTAACTGTCCACACCAATGCATTTAACATGCATCGCAAGGATGTGTGGCGCCCGTCAGGTGGAAGAATGGCTCTCTGCCACCTTCTGGGTTTTGTGTGGATTGTTTCCATGCCGTGGTAAAAGTTCAGTTGATTGTTTCACTTTAGTAACAAATCTCGGCAAATGCAATCGCGCTGTAAGCGTTGCCTTATATAGTCAGGCCATTGGGGCTTCCTTGACTGGCAGTTGGGACAAAACAGTTCGCATTTGGGACCCCCGCGCCGCCAATCCCCCCTCTAGTGGAGACGCCGGAGGTGCTGTCTCGGTCCACCAACAGCCTGATACTGTCTTCACAATGGATGCCGTAAACACCACTCTGGTGGTGGGTACCGCAGGCCGGCATATCGTGCTGTGGGACCTCCGTAACATGGCTCAGCCCATGGAACAGCAGGAATCAACACTGCGCTACCAGACTCGCGTCGTCCGCTGCTTCCCAAATGGCCAGGGTTTCGTTGTTGGCTCCATCGAAGGTAAGATTGCTTAAGGTGGTCAGCCTGGGTATTCCACTAAACAGAGGTACACATGAATACCGCCTATTGTGAAATGCCTAATCTTTTTTTTTACGAAGAAACATGTGTGAAATGACTACGTATGATAGATTTTGAGGGTGGCTTAATCGGTTTGTTCATTAATTCACGTTCAATTCAACCAAAATGGACGAATAATTTGTGTTCAAAAATTCAAATGCAGTTAAGTTTTGTTTAATATTTATACCCTTTTTCCATTCTGGTTTATTTAATCTTGTACTTCTGACTTTTTTCGCTAATCGACCTCAAATGCAAGACTCTCAAACAAGTAAAAGCTTTTGGACACAAGAAGAGCTCATTCTAATGTGTTCAAAAGTGGCATCGTAGTTTGAACAACATCGGTGCCACTTCCCTCAAACGAAGAAATTGTGCCCCTGAGTCTTATAACCAAGTGATACTTTAAAATTAACTTTTCTCACGATATCTGTTTCTGAATTCTAGAGGAATTTTAAGCAAACTTGCCATTAGCCATAGACTGGTCCCGGCTACCTCCACAGTTAATTGCTGACACGTGGTCGCGCCGCCACGAATTTCTTTATATACAGGCCTTTCCGACAGTACTCTTTTCCCACACTATGCGCAAAGTCTGCAACATATATTACCGTCCGGCTGACCACCACTCCCTCCCAACAAAAAGCACAACGCTATGCACGTCACTCTCCGTTCTCGTAGATTACAAGTGGAAGGGCTACTTTCCCTTGCACCTCTGTTGCAAATGAACGTGGCTAATGTGTTCTCACCGTCATAATAGTCGAAGCAACAGAACTTTTTGCATAACCTAACTACGTAAGCATTTGCCCCATCTTGGTAGTTATAAGCATACAATTTGAGAGGTTTGTGAGTTGTTAAAGTGAAAAAAACAGCATCTCGTCTCCTTTTGTTCTTCCGCATACCACGACTGAGCTGTGTCATGCATCGGCATGACAGTCCCCCAGGGAAACGGTGGCTGGGGTCGTGGGGGTGACTCAGCCTCTTATTAAACCACTCCACGCGCTTCCTGTACGAATCGAGCCCCTGTACACACCAGTTCGTTTGTACTTGGTAATGCGTAGAACGCACATGACTGGTGGCGGTTGTTAACCCATGGTGTTCGTAGGAGGACGCGTGGTGAGACTGACAGGGGAGGTGTGTGCTCACGGGCGCATGATCAGCCGTGTGCGCAGTGGTCTGAGGTGGGCCCACGAGAGGGGTGAGGGACCAAAGTGACTTGACTTGTGTCGACGGCGGTGATGGATGTGTGTTAACACAAGTCACTATTGAATTAAATTTGCTCAAGACCTCCCAAATTCATTACGACAAGTCATTGAAGTTGCCTCCAGGACAACTGCAGCGCTTTTCTTACCAGACTTAGCAGGTAGATATGTGGTAAACCCACCTTAACTGTTTCTCGTCAAATTTTATAATTTCAAATGGCATTAAGTGACTGGAGCAGTAAACTTCATAAGCACAACTTTACGGGGTGGTGCATAGGCGGTTTCCATTCAGAGACGTTTTATTGGTTACTTGAAATGGCGTGCACT
The DNA here is from genome assembly GCA_900604375.1 of Mesocestoides corti. Lineage (NCBI taxonomy): Eukaryota > Metazoa > Platyhelminthes > Cestoda > Cyclophyllidea > Mesocestoididae > Mesocestoides > Mesocestoides corti. The sequence continues at coordinate 55,238 of UXSR01005467.1, forward strand.
TTCAGTATAAATCAAGGAAATAGTAGCCATAGCCGTACGTTGTCATTAAATAATGGATGTAATCTTGAAATAACACTGCTTTATTCGGCTTCTTTCTATCCATGTGCGTTTAATTTTGCTGGTCACGTGGTCTCTTTGTAATTTTGTTTTACACAAGTTACCTCTTTTCTAGTTTGACCCTCACACCTCGCAAAGGTTACCTATCCGCCTAATATTCCTTGGTTTACCCACTTACACTACAAATTACAACCATGGCATTCAAATCACATATTAGTCCTTTGGTGTCGTCTTGTGCGCAATCTAACGCTCAGAGCCTCCGATCATGCAGTTGTTGTGCGCGGTCAGGCAAGCTAAACACCTACACCCCGCGTAGATGCGCAAATCTACTTTTTGCCCTTAAGATCTGCGCTGACCGCTGCACCCACTTCCACACACCTATATTGCACGTTCCTTCGACTGCGCAAGACTGTGTCGTATTGGCTGTGTTCATAGAAGAATTTTTTTGGCAGCACAAACTTCTAACTCTTTTTTCTCTTAATGGATGCTGTTTCATATTTGACAACCTGTGCTTTAATTCGAAGATTTTACCCCACCCTTGGGTTAGCGTCCGTGTAGATTACCACACTGATTCGTTAAGAGTGGGAGACGCCGTAATACTTCGCAACACGCTTGCTTATTGCAGGGACTTAGATTGTATCGCACTTGTTTGCTGCAGTGCTTTACGGGATCACGGTGTGCTTGTGGATGGGAGAGCGAAAAATTCGCTGAATGGAAACGTGTTGGCAAATTGGAGCAATAACTTACATACTTTAATCACAATTCATGATGCAATGTAAAATGAGGTCCACTTATTGATACACCTTCTTTTGAAATATTACAACTTCCACGGAAGGTTCGGGACTGTTTCAGTATGTTCCTTTTGTAAAGCACTTTACTCAGCACGTTTTATGTCATCTAAGTTTTGAAGGTCAAAGCTTGTTGAAAAGAGTATTTACGCAGTCATATTCGGTGCTCATAAACAAACCAGTAGTTTGCACATAACATTTGCCGAGCGCTTCGCCAACTTCTAACACAAGGTGACTTGGACAGAAGTTGGTACAGTTTAAGTGTATATTGGACAAAAGTCTGTGCTAATGTATGCTTTGATGTCTGGTGAAGAAATTAACTTCGTCGAGCTTTGATGGTATCATTTCCCAAGCATGATATTCGCTTAACTCTTTCCCTAAGGTCGCGTTGCCGTCCGTATGTTTGACAAAAGTCAAGAATCGCAGAAGAGGTCTTACGTTTTCAAGTGCCACCGCGTAAAGGAGGAGAAAAGGGAGATCATTTACCCTGTGACGGCGATTTCCTTCCATCAGCGATACAATACTTTCGCTACTGGTGAGCATCTTCCAGCTACCATCCACTCTAGTTGATGTGTTAGACGTTGCCTCTGGCCTACTTAACTTAAGATCAATAGTCCTACTGGCTTCGCCGGTGTACTTATGTTCGTTCCACTTTTGTGACAGGTGGATCCGACGGCATGGTGAATACGTGGGATGGTTTTAATCGTAAGTGGCTGGCTCAATTCGAAAAATACCCCACAACAATAAGCAGCCTAGATTTCTCTGAAGACGGTACCCAGCTGGCGATTGGCGTGTCGTATCTTTTTGAGAATGGTGAGATTCCCGACCCCCCGGCACCGGCCATCTACATTCGATCTGTGGCAGATTCAGAGGTGAGGCGGAAGAACTTCGCTCCACCGCCTGCGCCTCCGGTTTCAACCAGTTCAGCTATCCCAGCGGTCCCACCACCGAGGTTCTAGCAAAGTCGACGAACAATTTCTAAGAGTTAAACTTGGCAGTTTTTAATTGATGTATGAGTGTGTGTGTGTGTGTTTGTATTGGTTGGTAAAACCTTTTATACTCTTGTTTTCTACATTGGGTTTTCCGCAAATCGTTCTATGGGAGACAAAAATCCTGTTTGTCATTTTCCGTTGAAAACATTTTGACTGGAAGCAGATCCAGGGTTTCCAGAGAGCTGATCAGCCTCATTCAGTCCTGTAATATTATTATCTGCGTAGACCATCAAAATATACCAGCTCCTACCTCGCAGTTACTGTGTCAGTAAAAAGAGCAGTAGGAACCATTTCATTTCATGGTTGTTGTCTTAGCCACGTACTGCTTAATCGCGTCTACCGTCTTCGCTCACCAGGGTTTCTTCCCCTACTTTCTCAATCTGTTCGACGATTAGCTAAAATTGTGCAGGTTCGTGAGGTCCTCTCGTTGCCTGGTTGGGGTTCCGTGCCAAGTGAATTTGTTTCTTTTACGAACCGACGCAGTATTTATTTGGTTATAGAAAAGTTGGTGAAACGGGGTTCATCCTAAGTCACCTCACCCATTTTGTTGCAATGGACGATAATTTGTTTATGAATCCACCCACCAAAGGTCATTTTAAATGTAATGCAGAAAATCAGGGCCGTTCTGCGGCCTCTTGCCGGTTGGAATTGCTGCATAGTAGATCTTGATTGCCGAAGGTTGGGCTATTGTATCACTTCTTTAACTGATAATTACTTTGAAGGAAAAAGGGATACAGTTTTGCCACAAATTTCCGAAAATAACTTGAGAGAAATTCTATTATATGTTGTACTTATATTCATGTCAATCAAGTTTTCCTATCATCCTTTGACCACACTCGACTCTTGCCCATAGAAAACTTCGTCATTGTCGAATTACTTGTGTTCACAAGAGGTAATTAGTCGTGAATTTGGTTCCTGTTGCATTTTCCACTTGCTTTGGCAAATTTTGCTGCTGCCGACTTGCGATTGCCTGCTACATGGCCTACCGTCTAGTTGTTTGCAATTTTCGGATACAAACTTACGTTTTATTCGCGTAATAAACGTCTTATGTAACCGGTGAAGGCATATGTTGTGAAAATGATAGTCAATATATTGTGTTAAAGTTATGGAGACGCTACGTGGGACATGGCGAACTCCACCTGCGGACTCCGGCATGTTGTTTTGACATATCACCAGTCAGAAGTTGCTTTGTTTTTAAGAATGGATGAGAGTCAACGTAGGCTCAAAGTTGTTTTATATTAAGCCCTAGCGAAAGTCATCCTGGAGTATGTTGTCTGAGGTGGTCTCATGTAAGGTGTCGTGCACCGTTACTGGCGGAGCGGGGATGGTCTGTGGCAGCTATTGCGTCACGCCGTCGTCAGTGGAGATGGTGGCGATGATGTTTTCCCGTTGATGGGATGTGATAGTGTATTTGCGTTGCAGCAGGTGTCGGTTCAATTTCGCGGATATTCTTAGGATCTGAATAGTGACCGGCCCTACCGGCGATGAAAACGGAACCTGATTGAGACGATTAGTGCGAATGCCTGCCTGCTTTGGGACTTCTTGGCTGCCAGTCAGAATAAGGGATTCTGATTTGTCATCAGCGCTTGCGACCGACTGGTGTTATAGTCATATTGGTTAAGTCTAAACTTTGATTCCTTCAATTTGAAAGACTAGGGATTATTTATTCGTTCTTTTATTACACTCTGCCTCCATTCTTTGTCAGGCTCAAATGTTACAGGCTTTTCCAACGGAATGAGCTGTCAGCCAATATTTAGAGGTTTCATGACATGAGCTCAAGGTTCTCAATAATATGAAGTATGCAGTTGCCAAAATTCCGAGCTGAACACTTTGCATTGACGTACATCTCTTGTAAGAAAGTGGCCCTAAATGTTCTATACCTCAGTATTTTAAATCTTGCCCAGATTTGTCTCAAATCAATTGATTTGATCCAGAAATTTTAGCATTGATATCAACCGTTGCTCAATCTCTCATTGCCAGCTTAACTTAATCTCGCTGGCCACCAGACTGTTCGTACTCCTTTTTTAGGTCCAGTATGCAAGTGCTGTCGAAACATTCCGTGTCATCTAAACCATGTTTGTGAAAAAAAAACTACTGGATGTAGTAGCACCACAGAATGTGGTAAATATTGGAGTTACACTGAATCTTAACAAAAGCATGTTTTAAAAGTGATTTTACCTGCCAAGGTTCTACACTGATTCATGGTTGCAAAATCACGGTAATGTATAGGTGGTTTATCATCGGTAAGCATGCACATAACAAGCTCTGGGGCCACACTAATGTTATCAAAATGTGACCGGAATGTAAAACCGGTGACCAGTAGAAAACGTCGACTTCTGGGATCCTGAGCCAGATGATCTACAAAAGGGTTCCGAAACGAGTTGGTTTGAAGCGCTAAGTATGCTACTTTGTTTGAACACTTACCATCTGCAGAGCTTATTTAACTGTCGAATAGTGCTAGAATTCAAGGTACAGGATTCAGCTTTTGCATGATTTTAAGCAGTCCCATAACAATTCAAACGAAATCATCATACTGTTTAAATCTACAACGCAGTAGCTTATAAGAGCCAGTAGATCCTTGCTGACAAATAAGAATATGCCTTTCCTGTAGTGTCTCAGATTTGACCTCAGATAAGATTGCCTGGTGCACGTGCCCGCTGCGGCATTATGATATTGTATGATTTAGTCGCATTAACCTGAGAGCAACTTCTAATGGTACGGCGACAGCTTTCAGCGCTATTCCAATTTTTCCCGACAGTACTCACATGAATTATTCGTTAGCAGGGTTTATATTCTAGCGACTGGAATATTTCGTAGTGACATACCATTTAGATAGGCACACTGAACATCGATGTGATGCGCCTAGCAAATGGGGTTGGAAAAGTTAGAAGAATATCCTGTTTCTCCTGCTGAAGGCGAATTACCTTTTTTTTAAAATTTCAACAGCTGTTGCATTTCTACGCCACTAACTCAGTGAATTAAAGGGCTAGAGGGAAAATTTAGACAGCTTGTGAGGCCAATGTAGACACATATTTCTCTGTATTGGGTTTTTTACATTAATGTCCAAGACTTAAGTGTTCAAGCCATCAACGTCAGGCCTTTTCTGGTCATCCGTTACAAGATGCACCACAGTTATGGATAACTTTTGGTGGTAGCCGAGTTAAGAGAAACTAAACTGTAAGACATTTCATGACGAACCTCTTTATACAACTAATTAACTCACTTTCATTAGAATGGACTATGGCTAATGGCTATGTTACAAAATATTTAAAAGCATATTATTGGGTCAAGTTAGGAGTTTTTAAAAGCTTTACACTAGTCTATTTTGTCGATTAAGTAATAAGATAGCGATTGTAGTTTTTGGCTGTGTAGATTATAACTGAATACGTGATCGACCCATTAAAATATACTTTAAACGCCACACCTGAACCAGAATTTTCGCTAACGTCAATTATTCGATTCGTGTATTTTATCGCGGCCTGTCTCCCAAGTTATAAAACAAAATGGATATTTTATATGCGTACTAAATGCATTATTGTTGTGATTATCTCCATTTAGGGGGGGGGAAACTTCTAAATAGTAGTTATCTTATCGGCCAAATTGGTTCCCATGAGTTTTTTGCCAAAGAGATAATTCAAGAGGAGGGCTTATTGGCTAGTTAAAAAGCTGCTAATGTCATTAAACGGCTTTAAATATGCATTTACATCAGTGATCCACCTCAAAATTTCGTTTTCTTCAAAGTTCCATGCTTACTTATTTCCGTGACTCAAATTGATCGGCCCATCATGCATTCATCCTTGTCTATCGTTCCTGATAACTTATCTCTTTGTTTGCAAGTTGTATCTTTAACTTCCCCGATTTTGTGCCTAGCGTAATTCCCCGTTCAGTCTTGGTGAAAACAGCCACGTATCTCTTATAGACCAATAGATTTCACACATCTGAGGACTTTGCACTTAGCCTTTTCGAACATGCTTCCAAAACAGATAAACTGTACAATCGCATATTGTGGAAATCAATTTATTACCCTTAATCAATGTAACTTTTTCGGACAATTTTATATTTTTATATTAATTTTTGTGGTTTAAATTCAAATATATCGTGGAACACGGTTTTCTTAAACAGATAGAGAAATAAAGACTGATGGTACGTAGGTAAATCCAGATGTAAGAAGGCTCTCGATTAAAGGCATTTCGCAAATATGTCGGGCGATATAAATACGAGATAGGACTTACCTATCTTAATAGAGAACATAAACATTCATGATAAGTGCTGAGAATTGATCTTAGGTTTCAGCTTTCTTCATCATCTCGTGCTAATAATAAATGCAGGTTGAAACCAGTTGTTAATAGTAGTAACAATGAAATTTAAGACTGGCGTAATTGACCTGTTATTCTGCACTTTTACTTACCCCAATTAGCCTCTCTTAAAAGCGTTGGATTGCAGAAAGTGGTAAGACAAGAAACTAATTTACTATTAATCAATCACCCACTTATTAAAGCAGATTTACACTGATTGACGCGTTTTCATTTTTACTAACTTTTATTGTTAGAATTAACTCGAATAATAAACCGGTTGACTAATTAGACTAGATAACATTTTAAATCGTGGATCCATGGCGTCAAAGACTGCTGCACTGCTAACAGCGAAGGCTGTCACATTTTCCTCGTCTACAACACCGTAGATCGTGTGCATGGGTCTTGTCAATGCGTTTCAACGGTAGTTAACCTCTGTTGTTTCTGTATACGGAGTAACCCTCTCTTTTAGTGCTGCGGACTTGCTTTCTCATGCCCTACGTATCTACATTGGAACCGCATCTTTACAATACGACGGTAAATGCATTCTGAAAAGGACAGGCCAGCCTTTTCAATGAATATTTTTAGCAACCAAAAATTGTGAAAGGCAGATTATTACACTTTCCATGCAGTTAGTAGGTAAGAAGTGAATCAAATTAGAAAAATATCAATTTATTTCGAGAAATAAC
>UXSR01005467.1:62657-73079 GCA_900604375.1 Mesocestoides corti
CCGGATAAACCTTCATACCATTCTCATTAGTGCATTTCTCAGTCGGTAAAATATGATTTCAAAGTGTTGCAAATAATTTCTGGCAATTTAAATGTCTTATTTGCTGTATTAAAAGCATAATCAACACAGCCGTTTGTCATGCAAAAATTCACAATGCTGGCCATTACTAAAAGGATCAGTGTTCGGGTATTCCATTTGTTATTCGGTGACCTTGCTACAGTCATTTGGTCTTTCCAGTTTCATTTATCAAGTAAATTAATTCGAAAAAAAATTTAACGTCCGTTCGAATACCCTTGCATTAATGGCTGGAAGAAAAATAGTCTAAAAAATTATAAAGGCTAAGGAATTTCATTACCATTCAGTGATAGCATTGGTATACATATCCAAGCTAAAAATCTAGGAGAATGGTTTCTTTTCTTAGAAAGTCGAAGCGGCATCAGGAAACGAAGCTTATTCCGATTCAGAGAAATATAATTTAAGACGTCGAGAGGCAGCAGTTTCAACCTTAACCCACAAATTAATTCTGGAATTAATGCGGTCAATTTCCCTGAAAATGAAAAAGCCAAACAATAAATACAATATTTATGTAAAAATATTTAAAATTGTGTCAAGTAAACCTGATTTAACTAATCATTCCAAAAGTTAAGTAAGCGAAAAACACCTAAATTTAATCATCTTCACGGCTTCACACATTGCTGCTAATCGACAAGCCAAAAATTTGTTGTACAACCTTCGATTTTACTGCCAACAAAAACAGCCAACTTGAAGAGAAACAATTCAAGACATCTACATTACAGGACGTCAGCACCTATCTATTCGAATCCCCGTCCGTAGACATTACTGAGGACGAGGAAGTATACGAGGCGGTCGTGAGAATGTTCTCAGCAAATGTCTTCCGTCCTCTTCCACCACCACTTCACAAACTCACAAGGAGTCCCTATGACCCCCAGGATATCAATGAGAAGGAGGAGGAGGAGGAGGCAAAAGAGCCTGCGTGGCCACATCTTGAGGTGAGCAAAGTACTTTGATCGAAGCCACGATAGACACGACACTAGACTTTGTGATGAAAGTGCGCACCTACTTTGCCAACATCCAGACAACATAAATGTTAGTCGAACAAGGTGCTGAAGCTGGTTTTGAGAAGAACATGCATGATGACAAATAGAGCAGTTTTAAAGATTGGTAATTAAATGCGACGAGTGCTGGATTATTCAGGACACACATCAGAGCCACCTCTACTTGGTCTAAATTCTGTGGTGATTTGACAGTGGATTGTGAGGAGTGCCGTCCACCACCCGCTCTTAGGACCTGAACAGAATACCAACACTGATTACGTTGTCATGACATTGAACAACTGCACAAAAATATGGTTTCAGTGGAAACTGCTACAATCACCAGACATGGACAAGTTTCACGGCACGAAAACTCAAGTCTTCAAGTAGAGAAGACACCTCTGCAAATTCCGAACGAATTACTCCAAATCTTGTTTGGTCTGAAGGCAGCGACATTCCCTCGAAACGACATACCGAAGTGGAAATAGGTTTTCACACTATCACACAGGCATGTTAGCAGATGTGTTAATGAAAAAGTTATAATTGAACACACAAACGACCGGTCATTCCGAAGCACGACGTGCTTTGACAGACTTGGCCATGCACCAAATGAACTTTGCGCACGCTTGACAATCACCAGTGCGTATTAGTCCTTTTGTACACATTTTCAAACATGCCAGTATGTTTAGTAAGTAACACATGAGCATGATGCCACAATGCCTAGACTTCTTCATCGCTCGTTACCTCCTGGTTTTTCCTGTAGTACTTTCATCTACATGTAGTATAGGACGACTGAATAGACGTGAATCCTCCGATGCTGTGGTTACTTGAATTTGTGTAAAAATTTTACCACTTAGACAAGTGGTGTTCGTATGGTGCAGAAGCATGCATTATATAGGTCGAATGACAACATGAACTCTTGAGGGCAGCAAACGTCAAGTGAAGTACGTAATGCCCGAGTGCACAAAGTAGACCAACGTGAGTGCTGCTGTGTAGCAGCCGATAGCAGCAAGCATTGAAGCATTTCCTTAGGTGAGAAACTGGGGTTTGTACAGCTAGGAACAAGTGAGCAGTGGCATTGATTTATAGCCTATGTTAGGCAGTTCAGTATTCTTAGCTTACGTGTCTTTCTGATTAGCAAGATCCCGTTCATAGTACTCAAAGAGGTCCGGATTTACTTCTTTCCACTTATCCAGAGCAGTTTCAGCGTGTCCTTGTATTCCTCTACAAAACAGCGTTCATGTGAGGCTTCTGGGAGATATTTAATTTGACGTGGTTTCGCCTGGCCTAATCACCACCAGCACTAGCTCTTCATCACGGATCTTATCCGCAAGTGGTAATCGCCAACTAACCTGCAGCCTATGTACTACGCTTCACGATTTTTCCATAATTAACCATCTCCAACCTCTCGGATTTCTAGAGGGCATCGAGTTCGATCTGCGTTTTGTGCTCAACGAAAAAAACATTAATGCCAATTCACTCTATGTGCCAGTGATGCTATGCCGCGACCATATTGCCACACTGGTTGCAAGAATTTGTCAAGTCTCTCACACTTCCTGCTGGTGATGATTTTTTTAACTTCCTCAAACTGATCGGGCACAGCACATTTACCTATGCGTTTCTTGAATTTTATTGACACCTGGTGTGAGTTTCGACGGGAGTCGGTGCGCTAGACGCGCCTCTGCACACCAGTTTATCCGTTGAGTTATTGTCAAACTGTTCGACCAACCTAACCTTTTCTTTCTATTCTTACGTCGGGCAGATTCGTGACTCATAAGGACGTTACAAGTAGTAGAAGTAGTATTAGTGGAAAAGCTGTTACATGTGCCAGTGATGTAAAGCCGCCTTTAACGCAGGAATAACGATCGGCAGTACAAGGTCGGCGTGCTGAGAAGCCATCTTAAAAAGAATGGCGTTGTCACTGAGAGCCAAGGAGCGTCCGGCTAACTGAAACAGACAAAAAACTTTAACAAGTTGCCGCAGACATTCGCGCTGTGCCACCAGTGAGGGCGCGGCTACAGCAAGAATTCCTTTTGACTAATTTTAGGAAATTAAATGGCAAGCGTACAGGGTGCTATGACGCCAGAATAGTCTACTACATTACTTTAAGCATTGCCTTGTACTGCGGAGGTGGGGCAACATCGACAAGAATTAATTGAGCCACAAAATCTACTGTTGTGTTTGCTTAGCCTAATTTAATTCTAAGAAGTTGACGATAATAAGGTCTTTTTGCTTAGTAACATGGCGTTTTATTACTAAACTTTGCATTTTCTGCGTCTTTCTCCTCTTCACGTGTTTTTTACAGCCATATTGAAGAATTACGAGTTGATAATGCATAAGGGCAATTGCAATTTACTTCCATTATGTTCGGCATAATGCGCAAAGTTACTCGCTACGTCAGCTAAGCGTGTCTGGAAACGATTTGAGGAGTCAAAAAGCAAATAGTTGTATCTTTAATTGTCCTACTAATGTTCATTTTTTGGTTTTCATAGCCCAAATTAATGAAATAGTGTCCTTTTCATGGAATTGCTGAAGTGAGATAATAGGTTATGCTGGTGCGGCTGGGTGGCTGTGTGTGTTTCCTTAGCAAGTAAAATGGTGACGTCGAATTCACCATCATTTACCTAGAGAACGATCTAATTAGTTAGGTGCTTTGGATCGCGCTCGAAAAGAACGTTTTCACTGTATAGCACAAAAAAGATACCAAGTACACTACGCGCAATCACATGTGAGACTCCATGCTTATTTACAGGTAATTGACCTGGAGGCATCGAAGACGACTATTGGAAATGGCGTCGTGCTCAATAGCAACATCAGCCCACAGGTTTCAATTGGGAATACAGGAAGAGTTTTGCAACTTAGCTCATTAGCTTTAGTGAGTGTACCATGCAGCTTGACGTTTGTTGCCTCCAAATGTCAAACGTGCAGAGATAAACTAAGGCTTGTAAATTTTGCTATTTCACTGGGATTATACTCTTTCTGTTCTAATGTGGAGCAGTGTTATGCTGACAAGTCCCCTAAGAGGATGTGACCAAAGTCCATTGAGTTAGGATCACGCAAACCAACGTACAAGCACAAATTCGGATGAATGCTCTTAGGTTCTACGGCCTGGTGCGCGTTTAGCACCACACGAATGAACATTTTTCGCTGAAGTCCTACTCCGTCGACCGTTAGTTACACGCTAAACTTGTGCACATGCTGGCACACATTGCCCCGCAGCAACGAACGGGTCTTGTTGTCGAATGAACGGCTGCTTCGACCTCGTTGTGTTGTCTTTTCACAAGCCCCAGTGGGTTCTTGGCTTGGGTTCTACGGGAGATTACAAACAAGGCCACCGTAAAGCAGCCCCGCTAATTCCGGCACAAATGCCTACTCCCTCGCCCAAGGCAGTGGCATTTGGCAAGGTTCAACGTGGTGTGTGAATATGCGCGATAAATTTGCAGCGTCGCACAACGCGCTAACCAGTTATGTACAAGTCGACAAGCCTACCTCTGGAACCTGAGAGATACAACAAAGTTTCTGAGTCATGCTTCGTGTGTCGCCCTGGCTCGCGTGCCTTTTTAAACTTTATTTTTGCGTTTAGCTCCAGATACTGAGATAGTAACCATGGCCTTGTCACTTAATCAATTAAAATTCGCTATCAACTTCCCCTCCAGAAAAAATGTCTGAATTTACCTGGAAATGATGGCTGGTATAGCACGATGACAGCTTCTTAAAGATGGGCACCACAATCGTTGAAACGTCGGCGTCATTTCCCATTTCAAGACATTCTTCCAACTCGTTTAAAAACATCACCGCCTTTGCACAATGTGCTTTTGGCCAATATCGCAGAAGTCCATCGATAACAATCTTCCAAACAAAGACAGAACGGGTGTTATTTCTCATATTTGATCATAATTACTACGGTTGGCATGATCAACCATTTGGAGATTTGAGGCGTAAAATTGACTGGAGGAGGCATAGGAACTGTCGACAAATAAGGATTGATTTGGCGCGGAGCTGACTGTAATAATAATGTGCACTTGACATTCTTTCGACAAGTTCAGTTGTGAAATTTGGTTTCCAGTCTTTCATCAGAGCCAAGATTTGTTTTCTAGGTTGCACGATTGTGCGGTTTTAATTTAAAAATAAGAATAGCAAAATGTCATAAAAGACTTGTTAAAATGTTATCGTTAAAAGGAGGGTCTTGCCAAGTACAATTAATACGCTCTGTTGTGTGACTTTGACATTCTGGCTAAAAACGGACAACCGTTCTTAAGCTTCTGACATTTAACCAGCGTGGAAAAATCAACCAAAGGCTTTCTTTAGATGCACAACATTCGATACATTCACTTTTCAAACGGTTTGGATTTTTCAAACACCATCGTCCACCATGGTCTCGCAATACTTCCTTAATTTTTCTGGTCTGGCATACTTTTATATCTTGCTATAAAGTGTTCGGAATTGATATTGTACCAATTTGGTGGCTTACTACTGTACATTCTGATATGCATCACAATTCATTTGTGGCAAACGTGGAGCTGGACTAATGTGGAATATGTATGTGCAAAATTGGCGCCGTCTGCACCACACACACACACACCCAAGTCTTCATGTCACTGTGTGGACCTAGCAAAACGTCAACCTCAACAGCGTGATTCTTTAAATTAAGATCCAAGAAACGGCCAAATCCAGAAGCCTCTGCAGACCTAGTCCTCAGAAAGAACGGACTGTCTTGTCTGCGGTGTAAACAATAGCCCAAAATGTTGTTGAAGTCTTTCCCGTAGTTGTTACTTTTGCCCGCTAACGCTGAAGCATTATGCAGTATTTCTTCTGTCAGGTAACGGAACAATCACTCCTCCAGATTCACTTTGGTTTACCCACATTCAAGTTATGTGCTGTTTCCCGTCGAAAAATGCGCAGCATTCGACCTAATTTTTGTTTTTCAGACACTATAGTTTGCGCAGGGCTTAGAAACTGAAGGGAAGACGTGGATGGCAAAGACTGGTATAGGTATTTATCTTTTTATGTCGTTGCACACGTGCAAATTTTATTCGCATTGCCGTCGGTGATCAAAGGAAATTGGATGTAAATTAGTGTATGACTCTCAAAGGTTGAGTCAAATAACCAAACTGAAAAGAAGCCACTATCGGAAAGTGACATTTGCAGGTTCAAAACATCTGCTCCAGGGGCAAGAACAAGTAACATTGAATTGGTGGAAGAAGGACTTCATTATGAGGAAGTTTTCTTTTAGATAATAATATGATTCGCATTTTCGTTGGTAGCTTATTGCCATTTCTGCACTACCTGGAAGGTCAGTAAATAGTCACCGTGGGGCTTGGCGAATAGAGTGGAACGCATATTGTGGAAGGGTTAGAACGGACCAGTCCAACACCAGAATTTCAGCCTTATTTGATTGCGCGCAGCTTTGCGTAGTCATACAGCATAGGGGCGTTTGTTCTTTTAGGAGAATTAACAACAACATCATCATCATCTTCGAGCGTTACCTAAACTGTTAATCGTTTGAATGCACACAGTCTTATCAACAACTACGCCAACTATGGACAAATCACAGTGATCTATTCACGTGTGATTTAGCGATGTTCCTGGCCCACGTTTCCTTCATTCACAGGCTCAGATCTAGTTCTGACAGTTATTGTTAGTGAAATCTTTGGCCTTTGGCCCCTTTAACCAAAAGCACTGCTTATCATGCCGAGACGTCATGGCAATAGCCATTGATCATTTAGCAGTTTCATGTTGTCGGTAGTAAAACGATGTTGTGAAATGCCAGTACCTGGGGTTTGGCGGTTTGAGGAAGTGACGATCAATAGTTGTTCGAAAACTATTTGATTCACCCGGTTGTTCTCTCTTGTTCGTACTCTTGGCTAGGTCAAGTCATTTAAAGATCCGTCAGTGCGGTCTTAAACAAAAATAAAAACCTTCTAACTCGAAAAAAATAAAACACATTTTGATTTGTAGGAAAGCCAACGTCAGTGAACCTTCTTACAATAAACTCGGAGACTAATAATGTAAATCCCTTTTTAAGGCCTCGAAAATGACTTACAAGTATATTGTTAATAGAATGCTTTTTTTTTCAACTTGTTTCATTTAGTCTAAACTGTTCTAATGCCGTATTACATGCAGTTGCATTCACATTGAAAATGCCATGCATGTAATACTGCAACCACATAAAAATAACTAAATAAATCAGACTCATTTTTTTTTCATAGAAGTTGAATATTGTGAAATTGGCTATTAAGGTTTACTTTTTGGCCCAATTTATACCTAAAACCTGTTTTCTTTTGATGCAATCTCTTTTCATGTTGCCTTGTAGTTGGTGTATGAGATATTTCTACGGTTCCTTTCTCTAATGAACATTAAAACGGTTTTTCTCAAAAAGCATATTAGCCATGCTTTTGTGCTAAACTTGCTCGCCGTGTTTGATACTGAAGATCGCCGTGAAAGGGACTGTGCGAAACTGATATTACACAAAATCTACACAAAGCTTATTAAGCTTCGGGTATTTATTCGAAAGCAGATGATCTTTACGTTCCAAAGGTAAGTGAGTTATTAATGAATGAAACTCTTCTACGCTCACTTCCGGTGCACGACATTCGTGTAGGCAATTCTGAAGTCGCGTGTTTAAATCCTTAGAACAGGAGTCCATTTGTGGATTTGTCTGCAGGGAAAAAATGCTTAAAAAATGACCTACATTGTGATTCAGGTTAAAATCACAGTACTTCACGTTACGAAGAAAAAAGCAAAATACGTAAACATCTCGTACACAGCTCCGCTCTTTAGCCATTGCTTCAGTTACATAGCCAACTCAAAATTCATCGAGTCTGACCAATGTACCTCACATTGAATTTGAGAAAAAACAATCGTTCTCACCTAGTTATATGCTAAAAACCATTTCGGTTTTCGGAAAAGTAAAAACCATGGTTGAAAGTTTAAACGCAGCTTCAAGATGTGCTAGAAGGTGTGCTGTGGGTGTGCGGCGATTAGTCCCTTAGATAAATCGGCGAATGTTGTGCGAATCCCCTCGTAAAGTCATCATGCCCACTGGAACAAAATTACAGTAATATATAGTTTCTTCAGTCTGTTTTCTAGGGGTTCAGTTATCTAACAAATTCCGAGCCTGGAGTTAGCGTGACCTTTCCAATGAATCCTGCCTTAATGACGCATTAACTCAACCTTACACAGGTGGATTTATCTGATCGCATCGAAGTAGCCTGGAAAAATTATATTTGAGTTTCAAGCTCTAAAAACAATTTGTAAGGCATGTGTTGCCACGTAGATAGAATGCATCACGTAACTGCAATATGTTGCTTTTTAAACTCAATCACCATTCTGTAAGTCAACTTTGGACATTTATGCAACCATGTATGTTATGAATTTTGAATCAAGTTTTATTTACAGCTCCATTGTCGTCAACTGTCTTAAGCTTATAAATAGCGACTGATACGCTGACTGTAAGCGCAACCTGCTATACCACTGAAGATAAATGTCTCCAATATCGATTGGCACATCACATTAACTGAGAACACAATAGAGAGGTTTTTGTTTTAAAAGCCTAAATAAAAGGCCTTTTGGCATTGATAGCTTGATGCTTCCATACCAATTGTTATAGAATTGATTATGGACAAAGCTTAACACCAAGCACAAGTCCTGCCAAGACACTTCGAATCCTCGTAGTTTAGACAAACTGCAAGATCTGCAAATCAATTAACATAAAAAAACAGTTGTGTACCGCGTATAGTACCACCTTGATACCATGCCGAATAATCGACCGTAATGTCTGCTGACAAAGAAGAGAACACAAAAACTACGATACACAGGCCAGTGGCGTGTGTTTGATTGGCGTGAGCACTTTATATAAAGGACCGAGGGATAGAGCTATAAGTTGATTGTGGAAACCAATGCAAAGTAAGGATGAGTTTCATTCAATTGGCTTGAGGTAAAATCGTATAGACTTGCTTTTACTTGTACGTCACAGATGACAGTCTAGTTCAAGAACACATTGTGGGGGATTTTTTGTCTCCTACATAAACAAATTCGTTTTTCTCAATTCCCTTGATGGTGTCAATAAAAATTTCAACTTCAATCAGCTAATTGTGACCGAGAAAATTTACTCAAGCATTTACTTAAGCTTACCCACATGGAACTTTGCATTTCATGAAGCCATTAACGCCGGAATCTCAAAACCTCCTATCACGAACTTAGATGTGGATGGTGTAGTAAAAAACTTCAAAAGAGATGACTGCACAGTCACTACTTTAGATGTCGTCTAATCACGTCCATCTTATATGGTACATTGCCAGTTTAAACAAACTGTCTGTGGTTTGACTAACTTGTACTTTTTAAATATTTTCTAGCTTTGTTTTCGATATGGTGCAATTTAACGGTATAGGCGAACTATTGGAGATATTTGGAAGGTAAGACCGCATTGTTGTGGCACTACAAAACTCAGAACTTCACTTACAACTAAAATGCCACCGTTAACGTCTCGAGCATAAATTATTCCTTTAATGACTACGAAATTGGGCTGATACTTCAGTAAAGTGAAGAACTCTCATACCTCATACCTCTCAAACCCATAGTTTGAGTATTATACAGAAATATGAAAGCTAGTAAGGCAATAGTCGGGAAACTTAACTCACAATTGAAACGTGAGTTAAGGCACGTCAGAGGTGGTTTCTGGAGACGCTCAGACCCGATAGTACAATCCACAAACCCAAAGCCTTGTAATGCCTTTTGATGTCATGGTTCGAGTTTCAAAGGCTTCATTAGAAAAATATAGTGATGACAATACCAAATGAATGGTTAAGTAGTTTGTGATCATGCCTCTACAATTGTGCATTCGCCATTATATACAAAACTTCATCTAGTTGTGAAATTTTTTTTCCTTTTTCTTTCTTAGCATCGTTAGTGGATACCAAACACCACTCACACCTGAGCAAGTGGAGAGCTTGCGTAAGGCTATTCTTCCGCTGCACAAACCATGGTCAATGTCTGTATATCATCCACAGCTTGCCTATTGCATTGCTCAGTTTCTAGAAAAGGATACCTCACTTCTTCAATACGTACGTTTCTCATTTAAAAAAAACCAGGCATATTTTTGAGAAAAAATTGTTAAGCTTTTGCATAATGAGGAAAGGGATATTCCCTACGGTTAATAATTCTAAACCCACGCACAAACACAACCAAAATTTAAACCCTTGTTTACAATCACGCATCAAAGGTATGTCAAAACGTTGCCATGCTGAAACAATTCTACGTAAAAATGTCCGTTGTTGAAATGAATGTGGGTTAACCAAAGTGAATCTGGAGGAGTGATTGTTCCGTTACCTGACAGAAGAAATACTGCATAATGCTTCAGCGTTAGCGGGCA
>UXSR01005468.1:0-44322 GCA_900604375.1 Mesocestoides corti
GAGGTTTGTGATAAAAAGTAGGACGTGTCTACGTCTGGACCACCCTCTGTCTACGAGACGCCTCAAGACTTCATAAAATGTTCAGGGTTAAGTCACCTCAAGTAGATTTTCCAAAATTAATAAATCAAATTGCAATGTAGTTCCAAAAATTGTTCCCTTGTACCGTGGAAAAACAGTTCACACTAGATTATGTGTAGTTCGTAAACGAGACCGCTATTTTATATTCTTTGCTGCGACTAACGCATTTTCCTTGCAGCTAAAAAAATACTGTCCACTTAATCAATAATTGGGAATTTGAATTGGTAGACAGGCGAAACCGTCATTTAAAAGAAGGAATGGATCAATTTCGTGCAAAATGCACATTCGCAACACTTCATTCTCTGGTAACACTGAGGTCATTTTTATTTGTTGCACGAGGAAAGCCCTTGTAAAGATGCAGGCTATCCGACGTACTTGCCATCTTTATGATTTAACCCAAATTATCCTCGATGTTTCCTCGTGCAAAAGTTAGTAGCAAGCACATGAGGGTCACACGAGGGATAAGGTTGAGTTAATCTTGTGAAACATTTGTCATCATTAGCTCACCGGCTGCAGTAAATGTCTGTAGCAAAGAAGCGTTTACATCCTGCGATACAGATTTTGATCCTGCGTTATTTAATAAGCAAAAAAATAACTTTTTGCATGTTTTTTGTTATAATGCACTATTTTTCCCCTGCGTTTTAAGCTAATTATTGTGTTTAAGCAAATCCCTTAACTTGCACAATGATTTTCGTGGTGCTAATATTGTTTGGCACTTTAGAAGAAAATCATTTGTTTACCACGCTCGCGTTTTCCCAAGGTGAACGCGAATAAATAATACACGTAAAAGAGGAGTGAATTTTGAAACACGGAATGCAGAAGCCTTGTTAACGCGCGGGGTGTACAAATTCAAATGCGCGCTCACCTAGCAAACATGAACATTAAAACAACGAGAAGGATCGGCATAACACGCTACATGATGCAAAAATCCCCCGAATTTTGAGTTTATAGTAATGATATTGTAGTAGGATAAGATTACACGACATAACAGAGATGATAGTTTAGATCATTACATCAATTACCACATTACTTAGACTTGAGAAAACGCGTTCAGTCAACGTAGTTTGCCTGATTGAATGACACACCAAATCGCAACCACTTACAGTGATTAAAACTCACTTGCCGAGTATTTGAATTAATGTTTACATTCCCTAAAGTAGTGTTGTGGCAATCCTACTTGTTAATCGCGCGTTTTAACATGATTCATTTATGTATTTTCGCTCTTCCAATTTACCTACGGGTTTATTCAACCTCTTAATCCGGTCGCTCCACCTCTTACACAGGGTTCCCCTTTCCGCAGCATGTCGCCATCCGCGCGGATCCTCAAATCCTCCTTCATTAGCACGAATATTTATCTTGGAGTATCCCCACACCTAGGTCTCGATGTTAGCGCATGTATGACTTACACATCCAAGGTGTAAATACACACGCGCAAACCCCACGCACGATACAACGACACCAACGTGGTTGACCTCTGAAGTAAACGGTTGTGACCACGTCCTCGCCCGTCTTTTCCTTCATCCGGCATCAGGCAAGCGTAGTCGGTCCAGGGTTAATTCCGTGGCCCCGGCGTGGTTCAGGACCGCATGCTGGGCCCACAGCAATACTAATGCGCTCAAAATAAGGTCGTTCCCGGATCCCTTTGGATAGGATCCTCTCTTTAAACCGGTTCCTCTCCTGTGGTCTTTCGTTATCAGGATTTCCATTCAAGTGACCTGGAGTTGGTTATGCTCTTCAAAATCTTCCGTTACAACGCCTACTTTGAGAGCTTTAAGCATGATACTATTGTCACGAACCTGCTTCAATTTCGCGGCAAACGACGAGGATAACGAATTACTGCTTGTTGAGACACTGTTGAGAAGTTCAAATTGTCCTTTTATTTTAGTCAATGGCCATCAGAGTACCGCCCCTTTTGACTGTGAAAACAGAGCATTCATTAAAAAGCTAAAATTCATCAAAAACAGTTTTATTGATGCGCAACCTAACTAATAAAAAAACTAATTAGGTTGTGCTGGGAATTCAGCATTCCCAATACCATATCGTCAAGTTTTTGAAAATTTATTGATTTTAATTATCTACTGCGTTTACGCATACCTTTATTTGAAATTAAATTGACCGCTCTTTTCCTATTGGCCCATCCACCTTTGAGTGCACTATTTCTTGCACTTGTTCTCAAGGCCACCACGCTGCCTTGCCCCAGTTTGTGGAGGTGCTTACTCATAGGGGTTCAATTTAAGCGTTGGTGTAGCGTACCATCAAGGGGATCGATCTGTGTCCCCATGACCTGTAGCAATTTCGTGTTTAATAGACCTCAAATCATTTTCACACGAATGTTGTTTAAGTAATCGACTTTCGGAGTTAGCGAATATATCATTATTCGTCAAACCCATGTGTGCGACCTAAAGAGGTAGTTTTACGTCTGGGCTTCAACTCTCTTTTTCCACATTTTATTGGAGCAAAAAATGATGACGACACAGTTTTATTGATGCGGCAAAAGTTTCCATTGGATTTGCATTCACGCTCAAATTTAAATTTAATTTAAACAAATCGCCAGTTTTCTGAAAAAGCGAACATCCGGTTCGCTCCTTTTACAACAACTTTCATATCATCCATCTCACGTGTAGGTTGAAAATGAACATTAAGCCCACTCTAATCACAAGCAGGGAAGGAAAAAATTTATATATCGATATTTATCAAAATATCAGATTTCAGGGGCATATTTTTCTTGCCAAACTGACTTCAGCTGCAACTCACGGCACTGCAACAGGAAATTTTGGCAATTAGGTTTCTCCTCTGCACTGAGACGCGAAATTTCTTTCATTTCGCCTGAAATAATGTACTTCAAACGGGTATCTCTAGAGTGAATCTCGACATCTCACTTTTACCATCCCACGGGCTTTCAGACATTCACAAAAAGTCCATTAGCTAAGACGTCGAATAGACACTGAGGGCAAATCGCAGGGGATTCGCACGTCATGTGGACAAGGAAAAAGTGCCAAGCTCTGATATGTGATTGGTGGATTTCTCCTTGGTGTATTTCCTAACCTTTGATCTTGCAATTTTCTGCGGCCACTTCTAAAATGTCCAATTCAATTAACCAAAGTTGGAAAGTAGATTACTTTGTGCCCCGTTGACAATCTGAGGAAAATGGACGGGGTTCACTCCTAGTGTCTTGTCACATGATGGTGTGCTCACCACACACGCTGCCGCAGAACGCCAAATTGACAAAAAACTGTCGCTAAAAGTGCGTTCTGGTGTTTTTCTTACGCTAATAACGCACTTCGTCTTAAGTCGCCATAATAACGGGTTTCCGGGACAATAAAAATTTACGGCCTTCTTACAACAACCGTCTGCTCAGTACACCTAGCGGGAGACTGACTCGGAATTTTTCTCAAGAATTTCATTCATAACGATGCCACCACTGTGTTGACATGCCCCATCATTTGAAGCTGAAAAGATATATATTTTTTTTAATTAAACAAACCCCGCACCAAAATCGACGTCTTGAGAGTACAGAGTGCCAGAACCAGCTGAGTCCATGTATGGATCTCCGTTGTGAATGTTGGTTGGTGCATGAGAACAGGTTTCTCACGAAGATGATGGGCGGGTGAGGCAGCAACTCTTACCGCAAACATTGGGTTTTTCTTTGAGTCGAGATGGACAATGACACTGCAATAATTCGATCAAACTGCATTAAACTATTTTTTTACTGGTGTTACGTTTGCCCGTAACAGTAGAGAAGACCGCTCAAATAACGGTACTGGATCCCTTGCTGAAGCCAGAACCAACCTTCCCAGGCTAATACCAGAACAAGAACAGAGCTCGAGTAGAGAGCTTTATTCACGTGAGCCACGTGCAGAGAAGAAGTGAAAACGAAACTAATTCAAGTCAAGGTCAACCTTGACTTGATAAAAGCGTAACAAAACAAATGTTAATAAATTAAAGTAAATAGAATCAGAAACCAGTCTTGGGGAATCGTGGATCCTCAAAATCTGGTGTCCATTACCTCAGTGCCATCAATTTATGTGAGTTCCAACCTCCAAAATAATATCACGTATTAGACATGGATATACTTCGAACACCGAAATGGCACCTGGGGACGTCAGCATCTCTTTCAACCATCTTCACCTAATTTAATTGGTTAGAAAACTTAATTCCCTTTTTATCGCCAAATCTGTGTGTTTGCGTAACCGAATTTATGTGCAATGGAATGTTATATATTAGGTCAAATTTCCCCTAACGAGGTATTCTAACACGGGGCTTCGTGATTTCTGTGAAAATAACTTTTTTTTTAAAAAATTAAGATTTTTGATGGTAGATATGTTTGTTAACCAAAAACACCTCTTTTAGAAGCAGCAGCCGCCGAGCTGTCGCGAGGTGACACGTTCTGAAGGAAGCCAAATTCGTCTTTAGCTTAGCAGAAAAGCAACTCTTCGTTTTAATACCGCATGTTAAAAAATTACTGATAACCACGCTAATCGATTATTGCCGTTGCACCTCGATGGGACGCCGATTTCAGAGGGAAAACCGAATTTGACGGAGGTTCAGCGGGCAATCGGATCCCAAGTCAAGGCTGTAGGTCATGAGTGCTGACGGCAGGGCACTTGTTTCATTGGTGTGTTAGCATTGGAGACACTACAGGGACAAACCCTGGAGTTTCTCGAGGTTACTCAGCAGAGAGTTGGCGGAGAGTGGTTAACCATGGAGCCGGCCAAGCAAGGCGGGTGGGGACGCTCGTAAACCGAAATTGCTCACCAAGAAAGCAAAGGTGTGTGGCATTGCTACCATTGATTGTCACCATCTCTTTCTCAAACCCTTCAGAGATGCTTTTTAAGTCTACTTTTCCCTTCAACCGGTTCTCTCATTGCTATAATCACTATCTTTTCTCACATTTTTTTGTTCCCCACCTAAGTAGCAGCCAGGAGTAGCATATTTCGCCATCTAGCTGCCTTCTCGACATCATGATATTCGACTGATCTATGATAAAAACTCACCACGACGAGATCAACCAATGATCTCCCAGGAAGAGAGAAGTGTTTTTAGTGTATGGGCCAAAGGGTCGATTACAGGATGGGACCAAAGTGGGATTAGGGGTGGAAACTTGCTAGATGCTCAGATGTGCCTACTTACACACGTACCATCGATTTCCGATAGACAAGTTGAGTAATTACAACCAAGGGGTGAGCTGCTGATGTGATCAATGATGTGGCGTGACAGTTTGGGTTCTACTTAAGTGAACACAGTGGTGTGAGTGAATCAGCGTTGCAACTGACCGCGTTAATTTACTTGTCTGGGAGCATGTTGACGCACTCTAAGAAGACGCCCGAATTTTCTGTTGTTTAGACAAAGACGACTTGGTGCGTAGATAATTGGCAAATATTTAATTTTTTTAAAATTAACATAGTTTCATAAATTCACATCTAGGCATAATGAGATGCAGTGTATTTGCATTATATACTTCTGAGTAAAGCAGATACCATCCAAGCAAATTATAGAGCAATTTTTTGATTGGTTGTTAAATTTATAGAATATTGTTCTAGGTAAAATTCACTTGTTTTTAACCTAATTCTCTCCAGTTCTCATAAAAAGTGACGAATTAATTACTTAATTGATGAAGTTTACATCCTCGTAAATTTTAACTGCAATATAAACAAATATGCGGTAAAGAGAATGCACAGAAAATGTCAAAAATCGATTTTTGGATCAATAAAGGTGATTTAGCAAGCTAATGGACCTAAAATGCTTGATGTCTTATGCAATTCAGAGCTTGCACATGTTTTTAAAGTAAAATCAAGTTGAAGATTGTTTTAATTTGAATAAGCTCAAAATACCGGCAGCATTTTGAAAAACAGCATTTTAAGCATCGCACACAAAAATCCGCATTTGTTGTGCTTACTTTAAAGTAAATTAATTATTGAGCCAGAATAGTATATCAGTTTCAATTTCATGCACTTTTATAAATGCACTTTTCTTGATGCAAAGGCGTTTGACAAATGGAATATTAAAACCAAAATCTAATGTTTTTTTTTCAAAACTAAAAGTACACGCAACAAGTGGGTTCCCAAGATCTGGATATTTATCGCTTTTTTGTCCCAAATACACGGTTACAGCTGGACAAGCATTAAATTTTCAGAATAAGCACAGTACTCTCATTTTACAAAAGTTGAACATGAAATTAGGGCTTGTAGCTAATAACGCAGTTTCCCACGTTTCACCATCTCTTAGGTCAGCCGCATCAGTTCTTGTTCGCTGCAACACAACCTCGCCTGAGGTCAAGGTCACACAGGGCGTTTCTAATTGGACGAGCTCTGACGTGCTACTCAGCCAGTGGGTGAAATAGTAAAACTCTTCAGACGGTCACTTCCTTGTGGTGAAGCTGGGAATGGGGTCACATTGCGTGTTTGTTCTCCTAGGGTGCGTCGGGGGTTACTGGCGAACCGTAGAAGATGCTGGTTTCGAAATCACATACCTTTTGAGGTAAGGAATAGAAGTAGACATGGAACACCAAAAGCGTGTTCTTACCTACAACCCTGGAATGCCAATTACTGCGCATTTAGGAAAGGTAACTTCATTGACGGTGATTATGCTCTAGTTTGGAATACACAACACACACTTGTGCATTTAGAAATTGCTGTTTCTCTTACAAAGTGGACTGACAACCGCTCAATGCAGAATTTACGTAGGTACTAGTTTTTCACTGATATGGCTGCAAGCTGTGTTAGCGCAAAATATGAGGAAAAAAATAAGGTGAAATTTGTCCCTGGAGTTAGGTCAGTAGACGACAATGTGATAACTAATGATTAGAACTTATTCACCTTGTCTGCGCTCATTGTTTTTCATTTTGTCAAGTAACATGATGCATTTTGCCAAATATATTTGTAAAACTTTCGTTTTTCCGCTTTGAAACAGCAAAATAACACAAACTTGGAAGGTCTCAGCCTGGAGTTTTAATAAGAAAACTCCATTTATTGCCAGGTGAATTTCCCAACCTCCACAAGTATGTGATTTTAAAGCAGCGCCTGTTGTGTGACCAAAAACACACACCACGAGATCCAACAACCGGCTCCTGGTCTGATGCGGACCCCATTTTCTCATTTCCTGGACGTGGCCTTGAGAAGAGGGATTCCACTGCCTGTTGGAGATGAAGGATTCCCCAAGACGGCTCATCGCCGATTTCGTCGTTGTTTGCACTAACCACCTAACCACGCCACGTCAGTGGGTGAGTCCCGCTTGACTTGCATAAACCTTTACATTCTGAGAAAGTCGGTTCTAGCGATTGACAAGGGATCTGGTACCGCTTACCTGAGTGGACGTTTTCTCGGTTACGCCCAAACATGACACTGTCTCAGCCAATGGCCGAGTAGCAAGACCAACAGCACCCAATCAGGAGTATCCTGGGCGACCTTGACAGCAGTTGAGGTGTCGTCCAAAAGGACGAATTCTGACCTCAGAGATGGTGTAGCGAAGGGACTTGCAAAAACAGCTACAGGTCCCTAATTTTGGGAATATTCTTGTCCTTGTGAGTGAAGACTTGCTATCACTACCTTACAACCAAGCCAGTTAACAAGACAGAGGAAAGGCAGACGACAGAAGACACAAATGTGTATTGGTGTCGCACCAAACAAGTGCGCAGTTGAGTGAGCATGAGTGTGCGTGCGTAACAGGTGATTGAAACAAGTAACCAATGAAAAATGAGGATTCGTCATTAAAGATCAGTAAGTCAGCTTGCAAGCTTCACTTACAGACAGATCACAAGATCTTCTTCACTATCGCTCTGCCAGACAAGACCGATGCCTTCATCTAAACAATAACTCTGTGTTAAAAGAAAACTAGATGCATTCAGTTTCGAACGGCATGTTTAACTGGTTTTTTTTTCACGAAAAATCGCCCCGATACGTAGTCCTTCTAACACCTGCCTTATGACGGTTTAATTACACACCTCACTTGACGCCTCTGTGGTAGGTGGGCTGTTTGACTTTTGATATTTTGAAATCACGAAACGCTTAAAGTAGCATAACGCTTGATTGATTTTTCTATTGACGAGATTGCATAGGCAGTGGTAGCTATGGGTAGCCAAGCTGGGCTAATTTACAGCTCAGCCAATGGAGTGCTAGTGGTGCTTTTGTTGTTACAACTGCTAATTGGTCAGTAACAGACCATTGCTAAAATTAATTGGATTTGCACTTTATCACTCTAATTCTCGTAAGCGAGGCGATTGAAAAACACGCCTATTTTGCACTTGCTAGCCGGAAAAATCAATACCGCACTCAAAATGCACTCCATGGCTGCAAGTAAGTTGTTTCCAGTTGCTGTCTTCCACTTTTTAGCGTCCACAGTGATAAAAGTTAAATGAATTATTCTTAAGTTTCAGGCAGACCTGTCAAAATTCCACCGGAGTCTGGCTAGCTCATTTTGCGTCCCTCATATTCAGAAAAACACACTTAGCGAAGACGACAATTAATCTGCTTTTTTTCTCGGCTTAAGCAGATGGAGTAGATACCAATCTACAACATTTAGTCCATAATAGCGCGTGCAGTTTTCAAGGAAGCAACAGTCATGGTATGATAAATAAAGATACTTAAGCCTCGTGCCTCTGATTCACACTGGCTAATCCGGCCACTCCAGCCTCCAGCACAGGGTCCCCCTTTTCACAGCTCGTCACTAGCCATGCGGATCCTCAGCTCCCTCCCATCCACAAACAGTAGGAAGACATAAAAATGCCAAGCAAGCATTAATTAAAACAAGACTACACTTTGCCACATGGTTTGTAATTCGGACCGAATAATCGATTGAATAAATAAGGCATTCAAGTTGATATAAAATGATTATTAATAAATTTCTTAACATCAAAAATATGTGCATCTTATAAATCTTTCGTGTTGCAACTGAAAACTACAGGGAGTGAAACTTTAGCTCTTGTTTGATTGCAGTATCGATTTTTCTGACTAGTAACTGCAAAACAGGCGCCTTTTTCAATCTCATCAACAACCCAATAAGAACATCGATGACAGATGTAAACAAAACGTTTCCTACTAAAATTCTTTGCAAAATAGCACAGTATTAGCACTAATGGTTGCCACAAATAAGTTGCATACAAGATTTAAGTTAATTACCGTTCCTGATTTGCGCTTGCTTCGTCAACTTTATTTGAACTTACCGGCCTTTTAAATAATTTAAAACGCTGCAGTCTCAACTGAGATTAGCACAAAATGCAAAGTAGCAGACGAGAAAGTCAGTACTGGCTGTAGCAAAAAAAAGTCGATCGATATTTGAGTTGCTAATTTCGAGGTTGATGTTTGATTGGCTGATTTTTGCCAACGTAGGTTGATTAGATCAGATACATATCCTTACCAATAGCACTTGATCCCATTATTCGCAACAACCCATCATAGCCTTCAAGAAACAAAAAAAGTAATTTGTTTTGGGGAAAAACGATTTCTGATTTTAATTGTAGCATGTGATGCGCTCATAATTATTTTCATTTTTCCGACCTATAGACAATTTCCACAAAAAAATTATTTGCTGATAAAATTTTCCCTCCTTAAGAAAAGTTGATGCTGCCTCGAGTGATGTCTATATATTTAGTAACAAGATGTTAAAACCTCATCATAAATATGTGCTTTGTCTAACAGGTTTATACACAGCTTAAGGAGTATGTTTGTTTAAATATCAAAAACAAAGTGTTAGAGATCAGATTTTCTTCAAATAAATGTTTTACCTGGATTTTTCAAAATTCAATTAATTAGCAAGATTGTAGTTTATTCTGTACTTAATATCAGCAGTTATTATTAGCGGAAGTGCAAGAACACTTCACGTAGCTGTGTTCTTTCATGAGTCAACTGCCTTAACACTCTCCGTACAACCAGGCTAATCATGTGACGATAAATCGGTTGAACGATGGGTCATTCGGTCGAATGTTCTTCTACTGACTCCACTTGAGGTGACTTAACCCTGAACAAAATCGCCATTTTATGAAGTCTTGAGGCGTCTCGTAGACAGAGGGTGGTCCAGACGTAGACACGTCCTACTTTTTATCACAAACCTCAAAGTTTTGATCAAATTAAACAGTGGTTTTGTTGCATTGGTTTCCATTCTTTCACAATTTTCAAAAATACCTAGGATTTTCTGCATCCTTGGATATTTGTAGCACAGTCGATTGCCGATATCACGTTATTGTACTCCAATGTTCAGCAAGACGGCTCATCGTGGGTTAGGATTATGTCATTGTTTACACAATTCCCCAAATCACAGCACTTAAGTGTGTCACAAATTCAACGACGCCTCCATGTGGATCCGCCTTGATCCATGAAGTCAAGGTCATCCGTGACTTGTGTAAGTGCTAGAATTCTAGCAGATTATTCAGCCTGTATCTGGCGTTTGACAAGGAATCTAGGATACCGGATATCCGAGTGTGTGTGTGTGTGCGTGTGCGTGTGTGTGTGTGTCATGGTTACAGGCGAAACGCAGCACACACTCAAACTTTGTCACAGTTTAAGGATGGTACAGTGGCATTGGAAATGAAGCTTTCCTTCATGCAATTTCATCTCGGCACGCATCATCTCAGTACTTTTAAAATCACATGCAACTATCTGAGGTGCGAGACAGTTGCGCAGACTGAATTTCGCCATCGACGGAGACAGTTCATTTTACGTAAGTCGACAACGCAAGGTTGTTTTGTATTGTCGTCAGTGAGATTGCAAGCATCTCAATGACATGGAAAAACAAGTGTTCTTCTAGTGACACTCTGTACATTTTGTGGCTTTTTGATAAGATAATGTTGCAGTTACCTTGCAGATAAGTGAGCACTGATGAACCCACGTCGGTAATTTAATCAAATCTGGCAACCTTCCTTGCGTTGACTGGAAGTTACATCTCACCTCAGTGGTCGTCAAAGCAGAAACATGTGAAAAGTCATCGGGACAAATCACGGGCCACAGACTCATGTTTGATTAATGTTTTTGGGGCATGCTGGCCCTCGTCTTTGCTACTTCCACTATTTTTCCATTTTCCTATTGATTTAGACACCCTCGTGATGCAAACGAGATGTCTGGCATCGAGTGAGTTTGTGTCGTGTTCTTGAAAATCTGCGATTCTAAGCTAAGTAATTTGTAGGACTACCGGTCGTTAGGATTCCACCGTAGCCAAAACGGCCGCTCAAGGTACCCAACACAAGTCCCTTGTCCTACGCAAACGTCCACCTTCGCCCACAGCATCGGTGGACCAAGTGTGTGGGGCAGGAGATTAATCTTCCTTGCGTCATGCTGTGACGCGAGGTCGACCTGGAAGTGGTCTTCGTGCAGCTGATACAATAAGTCGAAAGGCACGCTGTTTTCTCGTCACAGAAGAACCCCGTGACGCAGTGGGTCAGGTCGTCAGTTGGCAGCATACCGGCAGGAACGGCGTGTGTTGGATGCAAGCTCTGGCAATCTGCCAACATCAACACCAACTTCCAGAGATACTGTTCCATCCCCTGATCACCAATCGTGTCTCAGTGAAAAGTCAGACGCTCGTTCAGAGACACCAACCTGGTGTGATGTGGTGGCAGTGTTTAGCGCTGGGTGACGTTTTGTCAGTGTGAAGGCAGATGCCGTGTGGCGCTTGTGTGAACGGATCCAAAACACAAATGCCAGATCTGGGATACCAGACTTGTGATTTCATCAATCACTCGACCGCTTTAATTTGTCGGTAATTTTGAAGTCAATCAGTTAACACGAGAGCCTGCTAGTATCGAGGACAACTATAATGTACGAATGGACATGATTTGAATGGTTTGATTCTGGCATTTTAAAAATTGATTCGTATTCCTTAGAAGTTTATAATGACCTACATCAAATTGGTTAATCTTTCCAAAATTTTGATTGGATCAAAACGCACAGAGGGGGGAACTGTGCCGTCGTTTAGTGACTTTATAATTAACGAATAGAATAGTTTTATCGGGATTGTTTTTTGATATTAGATTTGTCAGATTTTGTTGATTTCACAACAATTTTGCATCCAAAGCACGAATCCCAGATAAGGGTATTTTGGTCATAGTGACGTCACCAGCATCGGTAGACGGACACAAGTACCGGTGACCAATGATCGACCCCCATGTCTACGCGCACACCTACCTCACAACCTTCGAGAACGCTGGATATCAAGTTTAAAAAATATTTGTTTTCTTTTAGCTTAAAGTTCGGTCCGCAGTCATGGGAAAAGCCAGCATTTTAGCGCTAATAAAACCGATTTCGGCTTGCTTTGGCACGAAAACTGAAAATGCTCTGGCCCAGGTAGGAGGGAACTCCTTTACTGAAGGAAAGACCGGTAAAGCGATTTCGGTCGCCCTAACCAGATGCGAGGTTGGAGATTGCAGAAAAAAAAGGGACAAGTACACGGAGCGTGAATTCGGCCAGGCACAATGCAGAAGCCTCGAGTTTGCAAAAAAGAGGTGGCTGGCTAGGAGTAAAGGTAGTATTTGCAAAAACTCCACTGGTACATGTGTGTCCGCAAACCCGAAGTGCTTCCGTCCGCGGTAAATTGTCCCGTGGCTGAAATATGAAACCGAATCGTTGGGTTACCTACCTATCGATACTATTTTCAGGATTCACGCAAATCCATTCAAACTGACTTGATAGCTTCGTGTAAGCGATCTCCTGTCTATACTTCAGTTTAAGTTATCAATTCAATAAACCTTTTGTGTAAAATGGGTATAGGGGAATCGAATGAAACTGTTCAATTGCTATGCATCTGTGCATTGCGCTTCTTTTGGCACCCTTCTATGTTTAATTAATAGCCTTCTAAATAGAAGGTTGATTTGTTTCGAGCAACCACAAACCTCAAATGCGTCCATTGTCGTCTGCTGCCAGCCGGAGTCTCTAGGGAGCAGGGAAAATTAAATTTTTATGACCTGAGAAGTCATAAATGTTTGCAGAAGTTAGACACATTTGCGCGTGTGTCATTTATACTTATGAAAAAGTGATTTCGGAACTGTTGTCACTACATAACGAATAGCAATTTCAGGCTGGTAACCTATGCCATAGCAATCTTTAAACATAACTTTTACTAACCAAGCTATCAAATTTTTTTATGGTCTTAGCTTGTTCCGGTAAATTGTTTACTATTCGAACCAATTAAAATCACCCAAATTCAGAGGTCCAATCAACGTTTGAGCTTTTGTAAAACAACCAATTGAAAATGAGGCAGTCAATTGATTAGTATTCCACTCAAAATCTGCTTGAATAGTCGTAATTTTTGGAAAACTCAGATCGATTGATTTTCAATATTATTGAATTACCTCATTTCGCCCTAGACCTCTTCCCATGTATTTGCACTTTTGACTTCTGTCTGACCGCATTAATAAAACAAAGCTGGAGATTTCTACCGAAAAACGAAATTTATTTTAAATACTCAGAGCAAACTCTTCAAGATGTACAAATGTGCTGTTTTAATCAAGGCGGGCAAATTGCAAATTGCTGAGCAAAACAAACAATGCTACCTTTATAGATTAATGAATTTTACACAACTCACCTCGGGCTAACTTTGAATCTCCTTTTTTTAAAACAGTTTTTATCACGCGTGGCTGTTGTACTGCTGCTGTCGGCACATCTTTTTGTTTGAGTAGAATAAATTTAAAAAGGAGAACAACTTTTAACCTTGAACATCACAAGCTTCCGCTGGAGGCGGCTAGATTAAAAGCCTCCTCAAACGAGAGAGAAATGAGAACTAGATGGGAGAACAAAGCGGCTTTTTAATCAAACAGGTCTTTCCTAATAGCATAAATCAAGCGAACACGTGATTGGCGGTCAGATTGCTGATGCGCTGATGATTAGCTTGTCACAATAATCTGCAAAAATGTGGTCCAGACTACTGGTATTTCCAAGTAGCATATTCTATTTGATGCATGCTGACTCATCGAAGCTGGTTAGCTGGGTTCGCCCTGACCAGGCTGCCCTTAGCATCCTATTAAAAGTGCCTAGTTTAGCACAGCAAGTTCCGGGGTCATGGTTGTTGCCTGCACTTACGACTTGAACGGAGCAACATGTTTGCTACATCTGGCACGCTACTTCTACTTAAATGCAATTAGTAGCCAGTCTAGATCCAATCGGTAGACGCCGGTGAGGTACAGGAGAAACGTAATTTCCGTTTCCCGCAACGACCCACCAATCCAACAGTCCCAACAAGTTATTCCCAAATTTGTTGTGATCACTTATTGATTATCTAACTTATCGGCCACGTTCGCAATTAAGGATGAATAAGTGGAAATAAGAGTCACGCCCTATTCCAAATCCCATTGTACTACCAACAGGTAATAACGATCACCAGTCAGTCTAACACACAGAGTTGGAGGATGGGAAATGATTACTGGATCATGTAAACCAAAAACTGTGCCTGATTGTGATGCAGGAATGATGATTTCTGATGAAATAACCACGATGTCGAGTAAGAACACCTCATTCCCGTGATGATCCCCCGTAGACCGCATTGCCGAAGTCTATTCATGACGGCCGGAGACGTACCCTCGAAAACGAAATTGCCAGGGAGTCTGTAGTCGAGTAAAAGGCAAGCAAATCGGTCGCCGAAATAGCCTTATTTAAACACAGGCTTCTTGTCATTGTGGACGTAAAATAATTCGTTTTAGCGAGCAAATATAGTGGTGCTTAGAATCCCATAAACCATAGCTCATTTGAAAATACGAAATCAGGGGAAATGCACAAACGAGACTCACTACATAACTCGATTAACACAGAAACTAGTGCAGGTAAATTGAATAAATGCTGAACGGTTACATAGAATCACGAGGTTCCACACAGAAAGTGTAAGTGGACCGTCAGTTTTGATGACTCATGTCATTGGAACCGCCACGCTTCCATAGATTTATGCGGGGGAAAAACGATTATAGAAAAGTGCGAAGATCCACAACACCCTAAGCAGCCATTAACCGAGTTGCCTAGGTAACTACCAACAATAAACCGTGTTTGGACAACCTACAAGCTGAGCTGCCCGTTACGCCAAAATCAAAGAAAAAGCGCAAACATCAATTCGCAAACGTTTTCGAAGGCTAAAAACCAAGTCAGATGAATCAAAGGGTGGCTACGACCACAAAACCGGGATTGGTTGTGTGTACGTAGAAGGCCGAGCGAAAGCAGGGTAAGTGCAAAAAATGATCCACAATGTCTAAGACGCTCCTGGGCAGCCACAGATACAACCACGAGGCAAGATTTCACAGCTGAAGCCAAAAAGATCTACGTTTTATAAAATGTCACCTCACTATAGACACCAGGCAGAGGGAAATGACAAGTTGAGAAAGTCACTAAACACAGTGGCACTGGGAGGAGCAACTACGCGGTGGCGGCGCGTTTCGCCGAGGCCAGAACTTTGAGGTCTTCGATGCACTTGCGCAGCGTGTCCTTTTCTAGGGCGGGCGTGATGCCGGAGACCACTGCCGACGTGATCCAGTCCGCCATGTACTGCTGCTGGAACCGACGACGCACGTTCTCGCGCTCCACGTGGTAATCCTAGAGTGGCAGAAACAAATTGCAGATTGGAGCGTTTTATTCAAGCCTGTAAGTGGGTTCACAGGTTACCGGTGAGATAGTAAAGCCGGCCTGAATCTCTAACGTCAAAATAAGACGTCCTTCGTGATTCATACCAGTTGAGTGACATAAAGTATTCCCTATCAATCACGCAAGACTATCCCCGATAAGCCATAAAAATACTAGCCATGACGGAGTGAATCTAAATGTCCAGTAACTGACGAAATTGTACTAGGATATACGTCAGAAGAATGTGTGGACGTTTACAAACATCAGTTTCTTTTACCAGTAGGCAATTTGAAGTACACGGTGTTTGTCTATAATAATTCGACCTTCTCTCTCATTAAAGAACAGCAACAGTTGCTGGTGCTGGGAAGGTAACTTAACACATTTGTAACAAAATGATCACGCAAGACGATTTTTCTGAGAATATGTACTAACCAGACGACGCGTCACAGCCTTGTAGACGTTTTGCAGGCGCTCGCGGTAAGCAGCCTCCAACTGGAGATCAATAATCTCCTTCTTGGCGGCAAAAATGGCAGGCACGCACTCCGCTCTGGCAATCTCTTCATCCGCAGACTTGATTGTTTTATCAAGATTTGCCACAACGTTTTTCATAGGCTTAGTGTAGAAATTATCGATTCGCTCCTATGGTTGTAAATTTAAAAAAAGTACTACATTTTACAACACTTAGAGCACTTATTTTCAATGGAATGTATACGTTACCTGCGTTTCCTTGCTTAGAAAGTCACCGACACGAGTTCCAAACGTTTTGATTGCCCATGTCATAATTACGACGAAGGGGATTATTTCCATGAAGTGGGCGTCAACCACCCAGTATTCCTTGCTCAGAAGAAAGGACGTTGTGCCGAACAAGAAAAGGTAGGGACCTAATGCAAATTAAAATAGCAATTATCTTACCAGTAACACCGGTGCGAGAATATAACGCTTGAAACCAAGAATCTGGGATGAAACCAAGGCGAACTTTTGGGTGCTGTTGAGTGATTTTGACGGTGGGAAAATTAACCATATCCCTTTCCTTCCCATAGTACACTTCATTGCATTTGTCCCAACGAACAATGGTATCGGCTACATGCTGCAAGAATTACTACAAAAAAAAATAAAACCTTATGATATTCGTTGGCTAATTCCTCTGCATCCTTAATAGCCTTCTCGGTAATTTCGAGATTTTTGTCCCGTGGCGTTTCCGTTTTCTTTGGAGCTGCAGACGGATCTGTAGCAAACATCGCAAGCACAGGTCGCTGAATACAATGGGGTTGCACCCATTTTTCAGGTTTTAAGCCACGAATGAGGGACAAACCACCTCTGCGCAGAAGTAACCTTCCCGGCCAATACGACATTGCAAAAATCGAAAGTCCCACTAACGTTTAAGTACATCAATAAAAATTCAATCCATTGCTTCAAGATGACATATAAAATCTTTGAGGCTCTGATTTGCAATATGTTTATTTGTTTACTGCAAATTCATAACAATTTTCAAGCTTTAAAATAAATTGGAGTTAAGAACTCCAAACTTTAGCCTCTAAAGTCTTCAAACATGTGAATGGCTGAATCAACATAAGGTTTTTTAATCCAAGATCACAGATACAAATAATAGTTTATGTTAAGATAAATGCTTACTTTCAGACTAATTAATAAACAAAAAAATGGAACGTAGATTGGTTTATATTATATCAACAACATAAAACGCTTGGCTTTTTCGTACTCCATTACGTATAGGCATTAGTAATACATTTGGATCCATGTAGATTTCAATTATTTGTTTTCAAATTTTTGAGTTTTAAAACATCAAAAGTCAGTGACCTACCATGCGTGTCTTGCTAATCTGTGCATTTTTAGCCTTGGATAATGTTACTTGGTTGCCTCTAATCAAAGTTTATGCTTTTGATTTGAAACCTATGAGATGACAAATTAAATGCCAAACCATGACCCATACAATACCTTTAATCAGGCATCACTAGTTTCAAATAAATATTTTTTTCCTGCCGCAGCGAGAAACCTGGGTTGGCTCGTCTAGGTTGGCATATTTCATGTCCATGTTCAATCTTGATATCAAGTTACAGGGAAAAAACACTTTTTAATCTTAAAAACCTGTTACATTTTGAAGTCAATGTACAAAATAAAAGCATGGTTGTTGAGAAAGAATGAAATCAATGCACGTCAATTATAAGTGATTTCTGGGATTAATAGGTATTCCGGCTTTTGAAACCTGTGGAGACATCTGTAAATTGAAAATTGAAAATCAACACATAGCAACTTTAAATTGCATATAGTGAGCAATTTGCTACACCTTAAGTAGTTTGTGTTTATTTTGAACTCTTAGTTACTAATTCATCACACTTACTGTCTCTTTTTCGGTTCCAAAGTACTTGGCTTTCCGGAGCCCACTTCATGTATCGTAGTCTGATTAGCAATAATGTCGTCAGCCTAATTTGATTTATAATGGATTGAGAGCTTGCAACGCCTAATAGAAACTTTTTTGGATAACTTACAATTAACAACGTTATGAGGCTCTATCAATGTCTGCTAACGCTGAGTGTGACATACAAATTAGACCAATTTATTTGATTTATGGCAGAATACGAGATGCCGTTGAAGTGAAGTGTGCATCAAAAGTCCAGCAGAGTGTATCTTAGGACTTAAATGTTTTTGAATGCTGTGGACATTGTTAAAAAAATCGTTATGCAAATTTAATAGGCCACAGGAATTTGCTCGGTGTGATACAGTATGTAAAATGATCATTGTAGCTTCCATGAATTACAAAAGTCTTATGCCTAAATATTCGCTATTTAAGAGAAATGTTTTTGTAAATATTAGCATAATTTTACTGCACATTTGCTTACAGACAATTTATTTACTTCTGTGCGCTTTCAGAAGAAAAAGACGAATTTCAAAATTATTTTCTGGAGTTTGCATGTCATTAATGTGTATTTGTCGTTTTAAATACAATGCTAATAATGCTCAAAATTTTCATCAAATTAGCACCCTTTAAAAAATATAAAATGTGAGAAATTTGAACAGACTTGAATGAATCTATTTGTCCCTACTTACTTTGAGTGTTGATGTGTATTGACTACAAGTCCCAGTGGCATAGTGCTTGGTGATGTAGGTGAAATGCAATCCCCTGCACATTATTGACTTCATTCTGACTTGGAATGCATGTATTATTATTGAATACCTTCTAAGAGCCACAAATTGATTTAAATTACCGAAGTTCTTCACTTTGATCCTATCTCGCCCACCTCGGCATCTACCTTTTTAACAAATCGAACTGAAATAATAAAGATTTGCATCGGTCACTGTCTATTGATGCTGGCATCCGTCAGATAGAGTTCATTTCAATAAATTTTAGCCCGGTATTCACGAATACTAAAATTTTTCTTTGAATTGTGGGCACCAAATCATTCATATTAAACGTTATGATATGTATGGCTGGCTTAAGGCCACAAAACCGATAGAGTTAGATCGAGCGAAAAATCACCAAAAATGACTCCATTAGCTGTCAATTGCAGTTTTAAAAAAACATTTGTGATTTATAAAAAAGTAAAATAAAGCGTTCCTATCTGGTGTAAGCTTATTATGCTTACTACGCCTTAAAAGCAAAAATCAGATGCTGCTTGATTAGCTAAGATAGGACAGGCGAATTAAACATCAGATCAGCTTCGAAATGCAAACCAAAGTATTTTTGCGAAGCGGTGAAAGGGACTTAATTCAAATTTGCGGCTGGTTTAGCACACTTTTGCTGCAACATGGCACTTTTAAACTAATTTTAAGTTCTAAAGGCTTTGGAGCCTTAACGGACATGCTTACGTCTTCAGTTACTTTGGACAAACTTCACTTCAACCTTAGTAAATGACTCGGCCTAAAAAAACAGCACCAAATATAATTAGGAAGGTCGAAATACACTAAATGACATTTTGAGTAATTTGCTTGAAAAAACGGATGCTAGTCAGTGACCTGGATATTGAATGCCGCATTTCTTACAATCGATTTTTTCTAAAAATATGTCTGACAATGGAAGTTTTTTTTTAATTTAATGCAAATCGACAAATGTCTAAACCAAATCTCGCTTTCAGGCTTTTTTATCTTAAGATGAGCAGTGATTGTCAAATGAGTCCTTCCCACATATACGACAGCAATACTAATTATCTGATAATTTTGATGTTATAACTGTGAAGAACTGTCTTCATTTAGATGTGCTGATTTCCTCTTGCATTCATGCACATTGCGACTAACAGCCATTCTATAGTTAACAATATGGAAACTTAAGCTAACTCCTACGAATAGATGCATTATTGTGAAAGACCTTTCAAGACAATGTTGCCCATCGCATGAATGCTCCATTGCAGTGATACTATAAAAAAAATGTCAGTCAAACTCTGTCGACTATGCTACATTGTTTTGAACAAAAATGGCCCCTATCCCCAGATTAAAGGAAAAGTTGTCGTCCCTACATAAACTCATTCGCAATTCAACATTACCACTGAATCAATGCCACAAAATCATTTAGTAATGTAAAAGGTATAATACGCCTCCATCCTTAAAACAGGCTCCGCTAAAGTGACCTTAATTAGTATGCAAATATTTATCTGTAAGCAAACTTTAAGTTAAATTAGCAATTATTTGATTTAGTGAGCAGCCCATTCCGTTTATTCATCGGCTTTCATTCAATTTCCAGCGTGCATCACAATGATATTTATTTATAACGCAAGCTAATAAATGTCACATGCACATTTTACGTAAGAAAAAAATTTTAATTACCACAAGTTTTCAATTAGTTCAGGAAAGTAACTACCAAACGGGTTTTGTTTATATGGTTAGTATATCTATGCTCCCTTCTGAATTTTCTGGTTTCTTCGAGTGAATATGGATTCTCCTCGGTCCTACGAGCTGTATGGTCACTTGGTTGTTTCTTATCTCTTAGCTTCATTGGCCCAGATCAATATGTCCTTTACGATTCCAGTTCAACAAAAAAAGGCCGCCCACTTGTTATTGACCGCGTAACGAACACTGTCTCTGTATCAAGTAAACTTCAAAGTTTATTCTATGAAGTAGGTTTTGATTTAGAACATTATGAAAGCGTTATGCCAAGGCCCGCAATCATTTACGGCATTCTTGGGACAGTTCGTCTCCTCTCTGGTCGTTTTTTAATGACGATCGATAAATGTGAACTTGTGGGAAATTTGTTTGGTCACCAGATTTTCAAAGTAACAGCCTCATCGCTGCGCCCATTTGCCAAATCAACAGCACATCTTAATAAAATGGAGGTACAGTCCCTTCGTGGTGTTTTTATAAACTTAGTTAGAGGCTGAGACGGCATATATCAATATGCTCACGTTTGTGCTTCAAGTAGACGGTTTTTATTTCTCCAACACCTATGATTTGACTGTGTCCCAGCAGCGAATTTCAGAATTTGGCCCGGAAACCAGAAACACGAGTCTCTTTGAGCGCGTAAGTAAAGATTCTTATTGATATCTCTCACCAGACATTTTATTTCATTTGTAATAAATTTTGCTTGTGATTGTCTGTACTTATAAAATATTTGAGAAATCTAATGAAATTCCTCTTCTAGTTTTACCTTTCTCAATGCGATTTCTTAGCTAGTATGTGTATTTGCTCTTCTGTTGACGGTTTTGATGTCGTTTACCCAGATCAACTTTGCCATGTTTAGGAAACTCAAGTTATCGTGCTCTCTGTAAAATCGCTTCTGTTTGTTTTAATTCTTGCAATTGACATGCTTCCCCATTTTTAGGCTGAAAAACAGTTTCTATGGAATTACAGTCATCTAAACGACTGGTCAAGTATTCTCACGGATGTCGCCAAAACAAGTGGCCTCTCTCTTAACATCTCCAACTACCTCACGCCTGTCATGTTCGGCTTTGTGGGTATCCTCAAGGCCTCTTCATCTCTTGGATCTGAAGGGACTGTCGCAAGTTATGCCATTATTTCTCGGCGTTCGGTTAAGCGCGCTGGCACCCGGTTCTACGCTCGTGGCCTCGACTCTGAAGCGAATTCGGCCAACTTTGTGGAAACGGAGCAAATTCTCTACCTTCCGCCAAGCCACATTTCCTCTTTTGTGCAGGTTCGCGGCAGCGTGCCTCTGTTTTGGAGTCAGCGCCCAACACTTAAGTACAAACCGCTTGTTAAGATGGGCCGTCTGGCTGCTGCTGCTCAATCAACTATTGACAATCCACCCGAGTCACCACTTGACGTAGAGCCGGAGCAGCGGGCTATAATCCAGCGCCACATTCACGAGGCCTGCTACCTTCACCGCTATGGAAAGATTTTTGCTGTCAACCTCTTGGATCAAACTGGCATGGAAAGGCAACTTTGCAAGACGTATACGCTAGCCGCTCAATCTGTTGATCCGCAAGAACTCAAGTAAGTCTGTTTACCTTTTTACTGCTTGCACGACAGCTTTAAAAACGTGATCACTTAGTCGCATAAAGTCGCCTGTGAATTAATGCCACCGTATTCAACCCATCTGGTCTAGTGTTAGCAATGTGTACTTGTTCCAGATGCGATAACCGTACAAATTTTTTCCAAAAACTGGTTTATCCAACAGTACGTGGTTACGCGTGTGCCAAACTGAAATGTGCGTGATGACTGTTCACTCGGCAGGCAACCTGCTCAACTGGGTGGAATGTTTTCTGTGCTTGTAGATATGAGTCCTTTGACTTCCACCGCGAATGCAAGGCCCTCAAGTGGCACCGCCTAAGTATCCTTCTGGATCGACTCGAAGGTGACATCGTTGCCATGGGGTGAGCTGATTCAATTTTTTAGTGGTTTTAATGGGATCTAAATTAAACGGCGTGCTTGATTTCCGTTTCCCCTCCCCCTACAGTCAGTTCAGACTGCTTTCGCCAATCGGGAAAGAAACGCTTAGGGACGCTGTGGTTGTCAGTCGACAGACCGGAGTTTTCCGGACGAACTGCATCGACTGTCTGGACCGCACCAATGTTGTCCAATCGCTTATCGGCCGGCGGGCGGTGGACTTGGCCATCCGAGACGCCGGCCTCGTGAACTCCGCCGACCGCGTGGTTTGTGGCAACTACATGCGAGCCGTTTGGCCCGGATTCGAAACCGCCTTCAAGGAGGTGTGGGCAGATAACGCGGACGCCTGTTCCATCCAGTACAGCGGCACAGCCGCTCTGAAGACGGATTTTACGCGAACAGGTAGGCATTCTGGTGCGCCTACCGGGCAACCAATACTTGGGCTTCGTTCGTCCGAAATTGCATGGTTAACTGCCTCAGATCGCCTAGTTTCAACCATTACACGATCCATTCTCCCAAGGAAAGCATTCTTCCACCCGTAAATCCATATTTTGATCGCACTTTTAGGCAAACGAACATTCAAAGGCATGCTTCTGGACGGTTATTACTCGCTCACGCGTTACTACCTCAACAACTTTGTGGACGGTTTCCGCCAGGACGCCTTTAACCTCTTCCTTGGCCACTACGACATATTCCGTCCGGACAACGGCCAGCCGAAGTTGCCGCTACCGCGAGGACGCGAGCCGAGTGATGTAGAGAGCCTGCGAATCCGTTTCATGCCGCTCTTTCTAGCCTTCGCCACGTCCATGTCTGTCCTCTGTCTCATCTTCCCCGCTGGTGAGCACTTTGTTAGTTTTTTTTTTCATGAAATTTTGTAATTTGTAATGCGGGTCAACTGCCAACCAATGCGAGTCGGGATGGATATCTTGTGTCCAATCAGGTCTCTGGGTTGTGATGCCATTGGCTGTTGTGAGAATCAATTGCCAGCCAATACGAGTTGGGGCGTGCGATTCCATTGGCTGTCGGGAGAGTCACGACCAATGGCACCGTGGGACAACAGCCAATCAATGCGAGCCGGCGTGATGCTGACTTATGTCGGTATGATCTTTTCGCTAACTTTTTTTAGATCTGTGGACCGAGCGAGTGGCGTACTTCTTGTTTTGGGGTGTAGCGTCGGTGACCTCTGCCATCACAATCTACGCCTACGGCGAGGATTACGTGAACAAACCCATCTTCCCGATGGAGTAGTATCGGCGTCTTGCTTTCTTTGTCTTGTGGATAACCTTGATTATTACTTTCCTAGTTCCCATTGTCTTTTTCTAACTACTACTATTATTATCACTATTCTTTATTTTCACCGTTTTCAAGAGTTATTTGTTCCAGTGTGAATAATTGCTGTGGTGTAGTAGGTGTATGCTATTTTCCATGTCTCTGGCCTGCAAGTCTGATTTCTTTCAAAGATTTTGTAGGAAAGGAATAAAACAGGGTCTGTCTTTCCTTGTGTGCTTTTTTTCCACTACTTGGACGACTTCACGGCCTCTACCCCCTCCATTGGTTGGGAATACGGAAGTTTTCCCTAATTACCTCACTTGCGTACTCCCATAGGGTCATGCCACCCTAACGACCTACCCCATCTTGTTCCTGTCTGCCCGCTATTTTGATTTGCTGAGGGACGCAAAATTTGTCAACTGAAGCAGTGCTCCGGGAGGCACCATCGCATCCCACGCCATTATTGCGTCGAACGTGCTCCGAGCTGTTTTGCCACAGTCGGCGTCTGTTTATAATTACAGGTAAACGAGATCAAGGACATCAGAGAACTATTGTGGTCTGACGCTGACATGTTGCTAAGGCCGTTGCTCTTGGCAATCACGTCGCTTTTTATCGATTGGGTGTCGGTTAGTTACAGTTTCCGTTGAGGATGAAGCCCGTGGCCAGGTCTCTGCGCAGTCATTTCACTTCTTTCGCTGCGTACAATTTGCACACAAGAACATTGGTTTGCGTTGCCAGTGGTATCGCGATGCCCTAATGACTCCCTGCGCGTCGCAATTATTTCACCTGCAATAGTTTGCTTTTGCCTCTTCAGTAACCCATGCGGTATCCGCGCATGCGCCCATTGGCTCCAAGTAGTGCAAGTCCTTCGTTGTTTGAAATGTATTTGCTTGTCCAAATTCTGAGTGGCTTGGAGTCCATTTTCTGTCGAAAAACCCCTCCAGGCTGGCCCCGTCGACGTAAGTCGGCAGACGGTGGAAATTTGGTGTGTTGCCGATGTAGGAGCCGGCTGGTTTTGGATCTTGTGAAGCACTTGTGCTCAGCTGCCTTTAGAACACGCGTGCATTCCCTCAGGTGCTCTTTGACGACATTTGAATGCAAAATCCAGGTTGTGGTGAAGGTGAAGGGTTTTGTCAGTTTGGGACAAGTAAACGGTCGACACTGTGCTCGCGGAATTCACTTGCCTGTTGCGTTTGCCCGTAACGAAAGAGAAGATCACTCAAGTAACTGCACCAGATCCATTGTTGACGCTAGGCAACGACCTTCCCACGCTAGTACAAGAACAAGACCAGAGCTCGTGTAGAGAGCTTGAAATCACGTCAGCCAAGTGGGGAGTGAGTTGTCAAAAAGTCAAACTAATTCAAGTCATGAAAAAATCGTGTCTAACTAGGTAGGGTTGTTGATTCGTAAAAGTGCAAAAGGTTGAATGGCCAGGTGAATGAAACGGCTAACGTGGGGGAGGAGGGACGTACACGCACAGGGGTGTTTATGACCGATGGCGACGCCCTAACAAGGAGGCAGAGGGTGCGACAACCAGATTCAGGGACGTGAATCAGTAAGCTTCACCACAACGGGAGCATCTGGATAAGACCAAACCAGCGTCTCCTTAGCACCTTACTGATTCTGTGCCGAATCATCCATTTATGTCAGTGTTTCGCATTAGCGTTAAGTGGTCAGCGATTGGCTTCCATGCGTCGTTTGCAGTCTGCGTAGCATGACCAGGCCCCAATAACCCTCTCGGTGTCATATATCCTTGAGGCACTCTTTGTGGCCCTTGCTTCTCCGTATTTTGTCCAACTCATCGTAGATCGCAATTGTGGTTTCACCCTCCCCCCAAATGCTGGTAGAACTAGAGTTTGTGACATGAAACTTTGCACTCATTTATTTTGCTGACGTCATTTAACGAATCGACAAGATACGCAATGAATGTGTAGTTCAGTCCGGCGAATTTTGCAAATTCGTGTCCTGCGTAGGTCATTTCATAGACTTTACCAAGTACGCACGATTCGGGATTTACTCGAATCCTTTCTTCAGACATGTTCATATTCATCAACTGTGTTAGTAGACAGTCCAGCTATTCACAGCCCTTTTCAAAGCGTCCATTTCAATCAGGTGGGCAAATCTGATCACACACACCCCCGCCACTTATTCCATTCGTCTGACCGTCTGGTAATTTTTACATCAACAATTTTACTCAAACTGTATTGGTCATTAATCAAACACGACATCTAACATGTAGTGACGCGGCATTCATAACCTGGTTGACGGCTGAGTCTTCGCCATCTCCAGTCTGCATAGGCTTCCTGGGCGTCTGTGTAGTTCAAGGCCACAACTAGGATCCTCCAAGTTTACAAAATTAACCCTGGCCCGATTACGTTTTCCTGGTACCCGCGGTGAAGAAAAAGATCGGAGAGGACGTGGACACAACCGTTTACTTCAGAGCTCAACCTCGTTGGTGTCGTTGTGTCGTGCGTGGGGCTTGCCCGCGTGTATTTACACCTCGGATGTGTCAGTCATACATGCGCTAACATCGGGACCTAAGCGTTGGGACAATCCAAGATAAATATCCGTGTGAATGAAGGGGGAGTTGAGGATCTGCGCGGCTGGCGACATGCTGCGAAAAGGGGAGCCCTTTGCCGGAGGTGGAGCCACCGGCTTAAGGGGTGTGAATAAACACAATTCACTGCAATCCAACTGCATGTGTCTAGGGTAAATCACGTGACTGCTGCTAAGTGATTGGTTGAGAAGGCTAGCATTATAAGAGGCTAATAGCGACCCGCAGATCTTGGCACCGAATGGTTTCCAGCCTGTCTCTATGTTAGCTTAACCAGCTAGGGGTAGAGATCTCAAACAAGCTGCTGATTTCAAACATACGGCAGGATTAGCGACCAAAATAACGCGAGCAGTTTAAATCAACTATAGTGTATTTTACCAAATTCGACATGAGATCAGAGTGCTGTGTGTACATCATATGGTTATCGATTAATCAGCATATTACAATTAGCACACGTTAACTTTGTATGATCATGAGTCCATGTGTACATAAGCTGCTTCGTCCAATGAACCCACGTATCCTTACTTGGTTCCAATTGGTTAAAAACTGCCATGAGGCGTTCTCCATTGGACGTAATCAATACTCTCGTACACATTGGTTGAGCCGTCAAAGAAACGAGTGGTTCTAGTCTCCTTCATTCTGCATGTACCCTGGTAAAACTA
This sequence comes from Mesocestoides corti, assembly GCA_900604375.1. Classification (NCBI taxonomy): domain Eukaryota; kingdom Metazoa; phylum Platyhelminthes; class Cestoda; order Cyclophyllidea; family Mesocestoididae; genus Mesocestoides; species Mesocestoides corti. The sequence goes on from UXSR01005468.1 coordinate 26,871, forward strand.
TCTCCTTTCTTGCCAAAAACTGAACATTGGTTTAAAATGAAATTCGACTCACTTTGGTTGTGGTCACTTCTTTTGAATATCGCTACCCTCTGCATCCTACGGTTTGGATACATTTTCGTCAATTTTCAGTCATTTGAATGAGATTAGTTTCGATGTCAGCAAGCACAAGAGCTTTGTCGAAGTGAGATCGTTAAATTCTCCCAACCGTCACTAGGCAATTTCTGATATTCACCTCAGCACATGGGCATGCACTGCTGAGGCAGCTTGCTGCACTTAGTTGCAGCCCCACAATTGAAAAGTGTACTTTACCAAGCAATTAAATGACGGTACAATCGTGTTCCATTAAAGGTTCTTGAAGTGTGCGCTAAATATTGATTAATTACACTGGCACAGTGATGAACATCGTTCAGGAGCACATGGCTGCGCTTGCCGTTTAGTGTGTCACCTAGCGACCGTTTTAGACCCACGTCACTATTCTTTACCTTCTATTTCGTCAGATCAACTCAAATTCGCAACCAGTAAATTAAAAACCGCCAGTTAAAACGCCGCAATGCTGGTGGCCAGTCGAAAATTGGCGGCACAGTTGACAAACCCTGAGTACACAAATGGTTAAAGAAGCGTTGGCGACAGTCATTAAATCAATGATTCGTGGTCCCGCGTAAGCACTCCATCGGATTTCCCCCACTAGCACTCAAATTACAATGCATGGGAGAGTTCCTTTCCAGGGTAATGCAAGAGAGCTTTTTCTGTCCCAGTTTAAGGCCGATTCAGCATTCACACGAGCCCGTTTATGTATTGCTTTGGCGGCCTTGAATGCGGTTAGGAGATGTAGTACACGCAAAGGCAAATTAACCAATAGGAAGAAGAATGGAAAAATGAATGTGAATTTAGTGCGCATAAACCGCACCTGATGGTGAAACATGCTAAACTAAAAATCATGACAACTGTTGTCCTGGGTAACCTGAGTCCCAACATTCTTGTCCAATATCAATTTTGTAAATTGCAAGCCTCACAACCACAGGAAGAGGAAGTAGAGGCTATGAGGCCCTAGAATCTAAACGTCTACGGCTGTGGTCACAAGCTCTAACGACAGGGTGCATGAGTCACTGGGAAAAGTTTGACTGCTCTTATTTGATTAGAAGAAACGATTTCTGGTTATACTCGAGCTGATCATATTTGGCTTGAAATATTAAATGTGCTGCGCCAATAAGAGTGAGTTATGGCGCTCATTTTAGCAACGTGCAAGAGCGTAGACATTTTGGACCACGCCAGTATCAGCCAGTCCTCTGTCTCTTCGTGTTTGAATAGTTTACGAGGAAGAAATGCAGCCAATCAGAGACAGACAAGTATGAGGAGCGGTAAATAATGGGCAACACAGCCACCATGGTGGACTTGGGTGGACGGCGCCTAACGCATGATTCTGGCTAATAATTGGTAAAAAAACCTGCTCTGTTGCACCAATCTTCCTCATACCTGGACTCTAGGATTCTACATCACGTTGCAAAATACATAAACCACAATTTGATTCGACACAGCCATGGTACCCTCTGGAGTTGCATTCATGCTTGTAAAGGCAATATCAAAGTCACACTACCTGAATATGCAACATTGAAAAAAATGCCTGCTTAGTTAACATTGGTTGCTAAGTAACTATGCCTGGATGCTGACTATGAAATCTGACAGTAGCAATTTGAATCAGGATAAAAAAGCAGCACAGTAATAAAAAAATAATTTTAACCATTGTTATCTCTACAGTTTAAAACAAATAACAAAACGTTACTTAATCACGTTGTGATTGAACAAGCAAGGTCGTGAGCTGATATTGGTCACGGTAAACCAGGACAGGGCATATCACAAACTAGTCCGTCTACACGTCACCTCACTCACCCTATTGGTTAAATTTTAGGCCAATGCACAGTGGCCTCAAAAATACACTATTGGCACTCACTCAGCCGGTCTCCGGTCAACTTTATCGCTCCAATGACAATATGTTGCAAAACGTAAAACTACACTTCCTCCGATAGCACACCTTTAAATGGGTTAAGTATACTTCGACGTCAAGTTAAATTTCATAGGTGAAAATTGGATTAATCGATTTGGGTTTGATGAAATCACGGCATTATCTATTTCCAATGGGTTGCGTATCTACACGAGCCCGCAATCAGCTAATTGATTGCCACTTATTAGGCCATCATTTGTACCATCGGTATCAACTACCGCGTTTGGTCCGAGATTTATCAGTCACGCTCGGTGGCATTCAGTGGAAAAGAGCCAAGAAAAAAAAACTGAAACAGGCTGTTTGATAAGTTCAAAGTAGATAGCCGAATCATTCCTTCACTGGACACCGCTAGCAGCGGTTTCACCAATATGGGTACCTCTGCATTTTGAAGGCTAATTTAAGCTTGATGATCACATCTCTTCGTTCATAAATTCACAACCAATTTCATTCTTTGCATATGTATATTGGCTTTAAGAAGTTTCAAGCCACCTGCTCCAAAAAATTACGACATTGTTAAAAACGCCCTCAATGTTACCAACTTTCAATGCCTCCGCAACTTTCCAAAAGTCTGGAAATGTCTTGTGTGGTAACTGAATCTCTGCCCGAAAAGATGACATTAATAAACATTTCAGACTTCTAATAAAACAAAGAAACTGCGCCGAGACGACAGAAGTTGTCTACCGTAACTTGATCGCATTAACATTAAATCTGTGTAAGAAAGACAAGAAAACCCACAGCAGCCTAATGAGAAATGTTTGGTCCGAATAGCAGGAAATTCATGCTGCTGCAGATTAACCTGTAAAAGAAACTCAAGGGGAACAGTTGTTGAGAGTTAGCATCTTCAATGATAGCATTCATTTTCTAGTTACAATGTCCCTAACAGAGGTTTATTAAATAAGTTATGAGTAAAATACATGTTCATGCGTTCAACGACACTTCGAGGTCAGTGCAGTCATAACACATCAGAGGCAGCTCGAGTAAATCACCACAAAATATTAATTTACAAACAAATTAAAAACTTCACGAAAATCAAAGTTACTTTAAAGGTTTTAATGAAAAAATTAATTGGTATTGGCTACCATTTTTCTAGCATACAACAATCAGTTGAAGCTTAGCGAATATACCAAAATTATCAAATTCCAAAACAAGAAATGATTCAGTGGCTAGGTAGCAGTTAGTTATTAAATATAATAGAAATAAGACTTCAAGCACAGCTCCTTCACTATTTTCGCAGTAGTTTCGTAGAATGTTCTCTTAAAATTGGGATTACTTCGTTCGTTCTACTTTTAAGCTGCATGCAAATAAAAATCTAGGACAAAGAGTAGGCTAAATAAATTCTTTACAGTTTGTGTGTCGAAAACAATTTGTCTGTCTTTTACCAGACAGACCCAGTTTTTTCGTTGATTTGAGCAACTTCCACTCCAAATCAACAGCCTTTTTTATTCTATTAACGCTTGGTAATAAAATTGCAACATTTTTTTCGGCCATAAATGTTGGTTTTAAACATAAATTTCAGATAAAATATTATTGTTTATATACGTCCGCCAAGAGCCTGATTCAACCATTTAGTAAACATGGGTGCCTATCTGTCTAGGCCAAAAACCGATAAGGAGTCCTCGTCTTGCTCTAATGAATGGATTTCATACGGGTGTTCCTCGATGCAAGGCTGGAGACGTTTCCAGGAAGTATGTTAGAAATATAAGGATGTCTTTAAAGATTTAGTTTCAAAATGGTGTTTCCTCAAATAAATTTTCCCACAATTTATAGTGTCGAAAATCCTAGATCTTTTCTGTGTTAGTCGCCTTTCGACCTTATGCATTTCTTTTCGTTGTTTTTTTTGTCTGACGTTCAGTTCGAGAATGTATAATTTAATCATATTCGACTTGGTCTTCCCTTCTAACTTTATGTTTCTCCTGTAGGACGCCCACAATTGTATACTAGACTTTGACCCCAAACGGACGGCATCATTTTTTGCCGTCTATGATGGACATGGGGGTTCCGAAGTTGCAAAATATTGTTCCTTGCATTTACCAGAATTTATCCGCTCTCGGCCTGAGTACTCGGCAGAAAACGTAGCCATTAACCCATCTGGGATCTTGAAGAACGCATTTGTTGACTTTGACGTAACGCTTACGCAATCAAAGGTTGGTGCTTTTATAACGTGTCTTACAACGTTTTTCAATGCTGTCGACGTTGTTTAGAGCCTTTTGTGCGTTTTATCCGAAACTTTCTCTAGCGTGACAACAGTAACACGGGTTAGAAAAACCCGATTTAAGTTGATTTTGATCTTATGGAATTTAAATTTTTATTTAGGCGAAGTCTGAATTGAAGCTTATTGCAAACCCAGACGCAGATGACTCACCAAAAGCAGATACTTCTTCAGATGAGGAGAATTTCAGACAGGCTAATAACAACATGTCATCTGATTCGCAGTATAAACTCGGCGAAGACGATCCTCTTTCAGTGCAGGAGAGCGTCGAAGAGATATCTGCGTTGCACGAAGAAGCCACCAGGCCACTTGAAGCTGTCTTGCGGAAGCAGTGCGGGGGTGAGATCCCGGAGTTTATACAGGTAAAGCCGTAATGTCTTGTCTCATCAGCCTAATTCATCCGCATTCCTCAGTTGTTTTACTAGCTTTGGTTTGGTCCGGATTGACTGTCGCCTATTATATCTTGTAGGTTTCTAGTTTTTTCCCTTAATTTTAGCAATGAAGTAAGCTTTGGTAGCTTGGTGGTTAGAATTTTGGGATCTTGGTGTGCATTTCGATCCATATTGAATAACAAATTATAAAGAAATGTCAAAATCGGAAAAAAATTAACACTTGACTCAGTCTGTTTCACTTTTCTTAACTTTCGCATATTTTAGAGACATTTAGGTTATCGAAAATGCATCGGTTTGTGAAGTTCTATTAAAAGGCGACAAGTTACTGGATTGGCCTGCCTGTGTTTCCGATCCCACATGTATTTGTACCTTAAATTTTGGTTTAATTTATGCTGATTACTTTTCATGAGTCGCTTCCGCGTATTGCACACAGACGAAGCTGTTAATTTTTGATGCTTAAAAGCATCTCTCTATGAGGGATTATATGTGTCTTTGGCCATCGATCGCTGGCAAAATTGCACGCACTTTTTTGTTCCCCAAACTACCATGATCATTGTTTCAGGTGCGAAATAGTTGGCTCACCACAGCTGCCATCTATTTTGTCGTTAAAGTGCGCGCTCCTCAAATAATGCCTCAGGACGTTTGGCCCCTGAAAAATGTCCCAAGTGATAGTTTGGTGTTTTACTTGAAAAAGTTCTCTCGTAACATTGACATTGAATGTCTGATGCAGTATTGAATTGCTGTGGGCATAAAATTTGGTATTCCTACCTTATAAATAAGATTAGCAGCTTCCCTTCGTGAGTGTGTGTGCACTTCGGAATGCCTACTAGTCATTCAATCAAACCTTATTGCTATGCACTGCTCAATTGGTTCCGTTTTCTTCATTACTACCTTATTTTCATCTATGGTAATTGCTCATCGTCTCCTTTGAAGGCGAGCGCTCCATTCAGTGCTAAGGATAAATTTTGTTGGTGCTAATTGTCTTCTTGAGAAAACCTTCCTTCGTGTTGCTCAAATCGTCCCATTCTTCACACTAACTGTCATTTTGAGACTACTTGTAAATCGTTGATCTGGGTGTTGAATTTGGCGTTGTGTTTAGACGCTGCTGTCGAGTCTTCGACCCAAACCCGGCGACGCCAGTGGGTCTGGCCCGTCTACCTCCTCGTCGTCTAGCAAGCCCGTCGACGACACCAACGACGACACCGGTGCGCCACACGCCAAAGACAAAGGTGCGTTTGGCGTGTTGTAGCGCCACCTATGACGGTCTCGACGTGCACTCTTACAGGGTGTCATTGTCGAGACAGCCCAAAGGCGGCGCCACAATTGCTCATACGCCTCTTGACGCTGTCACGCGTTTACTCACTCCACCTTGTACCGACACTACGAGAGCCGCTTTTTTATTACGTAGACTCCGACGATGCGAAGGCGGAAGCAAGTGTTCCACTCGAGAGTCAGTCCGATAGGCCGGAGGAAGCGACAGGCGCTTCTGCCGACGCCGACGGAGACAAGACCGGTAAAGAGGAAAACGAGGAGGCAGATGACGAAATTCCTGTTGTTGTCGATGAAGTCGAGGGCGATGATGAAGACGACGATGACGAGGTGGGTTTTCGCAAGGGGGAGAGGCGGGTGCATGCACTCTCTGTCCCCAAGTTTTAGTCGTTTTTGGTTGCCTGTTGAATGAGCGTTGAGTGACTTTGTGAAATCGCCTGCAACCAGGTCTTTGCATGGAAGGAAGAGCATACCACTGGACTAGATTCTTTTTTTCTCCAAAGGATTTCGAAGTTGATGATGCGGAGGTCGAAGAGGAGGAATTCGGAGACGAAGAGGACAATTCCGACGGCGAGAACGAGGATGACGATGACGACGACACAGACGAGGTCGATGATGAGGATGATGACGACGACGACGAGGAGGGGTGTTCGGTGGGCGTGCTGCCGCGCCCAGTGGGTTTCAGCGAGCCCGGTGTGGACAGCGGCACGACGGCCTGCGTTGCCCTGGTCCTCCCCGAACTGGACGAGGAGACCGGCCAGCAACGGGTGTGCCTGTACGTGGCGAACGCCGGCGACTCCCGCGCCGTCCTGTGTCGGGCGGGCGCGGCGGTGGAGCTCTCTGAGGACCACAAGCCCGAGGACGACTTGGAGAAGGCGCGCATATATGCCGCTGGTGGCACTGTCACCGCTGACGGCCGTGTCAACGATGGGCTAAATCTCAGCAGGGCGATTGGTGACCACATCTATAAGGTAGGTAGGTGGGCGGGCTATTAACCCCCTTCCCCCCTCACCTGTTGTGCTTGTGTGCTGACCAATTAGAAACCTGATCCGGTAGGTTCTTTGTATTCCCGTCACTGATTGGCTTGAAGTCCGTCTGCTAATTCTGCAACTCAGGTTCGTGTATTTCACTCTTGAAGCGCCGCACCGATCTCAAAATGGCCGACCAAATGATCACCGCGCTGCCCGACGTGACGCGCAGCGAGTTGATGCCAGGCGCCGACGAGTTCCTCGTCATTGCCTGCGACGGCATCTGGAATTCCATGACGAGCCAGGCGGTCGTCGATTTCGTCTACGATCGGTTGCATCCGGATTCCGCCGAGGCTGGAGAACACGGCGACAAGATGGACGAAGGGAAGCAGAAGCAGGAGGGGGAGAAGGCCGCGGCGGCGGCGGAGAAGAAAAAGGAGGAGGAGGTTGATAAGGCATCTCCCGCTTTCCTGGCAAAGATCTGCGAGGAGGTAGGCAAGTGGTGGGGGAGGGGGAGGCTGTGATGTTATGTAGGATGTGCTGCAGTCAATCCTTCCTGCAGAATTCCCGGACCAGTTTGTCTTACTGGTCGGATATTTTCCTGCTTAATTAGCTGTTAGAGGCACCCCTCCTTCATGCATTCTCGAACCCCGCCCGCAGCCAAGTAGGGGACTAGATATGGCGGACACGATCGTTAATGCGGGTAGTGGTGGTGCATGCACGCGGGGGTGAATGCACAGTCGCTCCTCCAAGACCGACGAGCCCGCTGTGAAGGGGGACAGAGCGGATACCACTGTTTAAACGAGTTTTTTATTGCTCCATTGCCACGTGTTTCGCAAACGTTGCTCATTCGACACGCGATTCCCCTCAGCTGAGGCTTTTCCAAATGAAAGGCCAGTTGGATTTTGCCAGCGTATCAGTGGACGCCACGTTTTCGTCTGCTGTCACCCGACAATTTGCAGCTGTCCAATTGTACGCATTTTACGCTCCTGCTGAATGCAGGTTGAAGGCACAAGGGGTCTTGCTCTGTAGGCGCGCTAGGTGACGTGTGGGTGGCACTGGTTCTATCTAGACGTGGGAACACTGCGTGGGGATTGTGAATGACACATTTTTGTTTATGGTTGACTCACGTCGCCTTCCTAGGCGTGCGTCTCACAGATTTGTCGCACCAACACTAGTCTGTCGGTCCTAATGCGACCTCGGTGTAAGTGGAGTTTCCAAACACTTGTGTTCCTCCTATTTAAGCTATTCGACGCCTGCCTGGCCTCGAACACCATGGGAGACGGAACAGGCTGCGACAATATGACGTGCATCATCGTGCGTTTCGACAACCTCACCGGTCTCGCGAAATGCGCAGTCACCCGCACGGTTGAGGCGGAGAAGGAGGAGGTGACGGAGAAGCTGTCGGATTCAAACCTAGATCCCGCTGCACCCGCCACCAATGGAAACGACGCAGTCACGGGCGACAAGATGCCCCTTTCCCCTGTAACTAAAAAAGCCCGCACCGAGGGTGAAGCGACAGTCGGTTCCACGGAGGTCCCCGTTAATGGGATCGTCGCGGCCTCTGAATGAGTGCTACGCGCATTTGCGTCATTATGTAATGTCTCCCCCTCCCCTCCCCCCCGTGTACATGCATTGGCCCCCCTCTGCTCCCCACAACATCGTGTCAACCCGCATCTTCCACATTACAACCTAATTCCACTGTTCTGGGGCTTCGGTGTTCAGAGGATGTCACGTGATGTCCGCGCAGTTGGAGGCCCCATTGTTGGATTGCCAAATTCGTCATTTGAAGACCGCAACGGGAATTTTTATTAACTTAAAGTCGCACGTGCGTCATGTTGGTGAAAAAAAACACTCGTGTCGGACTCCGTGTGTGCACACACGTGACCTGTGTTTTTTGTCTAGGCGTGCACGCGAGCTGCGCCAAAATCGAGTGTTTTCGGCTTCGACCCGATGGGTTATCTATCAAATCGATAAAACTGCTGATAATTAGTCAGGGGATCGTCCTGTAACATCCTCCAGCATAATCCGGGGTAAGCAAGGGTTCGCGTTGGTAGCAGGAAACAGCGACTACCAGCGAAACTGGTTATAACTAGATGCAGGCCCACGATTCCAAAAATTCGGTGAATCTAACAGTGGAGTCCTCCCATCGTTTTCAGGCTGTAATCGTAGTTTCGTCGTGCTTCAAATGTGATGTTTATTCACAACAGGCGCCAGGTATTTATGCGTTTCTACGGGTGATCCAACATTGTTATTATAAAACTTGATTATTTTAAGGTCTCCCGTGTTAGATATGGCGCCCAGCAGGCACGTGCCATCTTTCTGTGGAAACGTCCGCAAAATTCGGCTCCCACGATGCGGATATTCTTTCATTTGCCTTTCCAGTAGACTTGGTTAGGCGCAGAGTAAGTGCGATTGCTTCAAACTGTGCTTCATAAAGTAAGCAATGTAATGTTTGCTTTCTTCCTAACTGGAGATTTGGATTGACATGTACCGGGATGTGAACCGGACAGGCGTCTGGTGTTATTCGTTTGTCTGCTGAAGTTGAGCTTGAAAGAAACCCCTACGCAGTCTCCTGCGTCAGTTGTATTTGGTCTGCCAAGTACGCATTGCTTTTACTGGTAGCAACAGCTGCACACACAGGTGAAGGGCCTCTGCCTTGCTAAACAAGTGATCCGCTTAATTTCGCAGAAATGTCTCAGACGTGTTAGTTTCGCAACTAAGTCGATTGAGGGCGTGTGTGGGGAGTTGGCTTACTATGCAAGCAGTTGTGGTGAGAGCCATTGACCGAAAAGCACCACCACCATCGCTGTCAGTCTAGTCAATGCGCACGGTCATGAAAACGTGTAAATCCACATATGTAAATAAGGTGGCAAGTGCGTTGCGCCCCAGCTAAACGTGACGTCATTTGGAACGCACGCGCTGTGTCGCATTAGACGAGTGTTGTTCTAAGATCAAATTTGACCATGGGATGAGGAAATGAGTCAGCAAATTTGTATCAAAATGGCGAGAAATCTAATACAGCCAAGAGCGACGGCCTGTGACGCTATGGAATGATCCCTGTTTTGAGTCCACAGCTATCCGAGGGTAAACGGGTACCCACATTGATGATGAAAAACCCTAGGCCAATGAAATTTGTATCAGTACACTGTCGAACCGTTGACTCGGCCTCGAATTTTTTGGCGGGGATTTAAGCAGAACCCAAATTTCGACGCGTGCTGCCCAAATCATCAAATCAAACGAAAGATTTAATTGAGTATGTGAACGATTGTGGTTGTTCGTGAGATATTTATGCTCAGTAATGGCATTCTAACAAGTGACATGATAAGTTTAATAACCTGTCAGTCACAAGGCAAGGACGACAATGATTGATGTCTACTTGCAGCGAGTGTTATTGGTTAACAGGAAATTGATGCTCAACTAAAACCAGGCTAGCTAACTGTGCGCGTTGGGAATTTCGGGTGCTCAGTCTTTATCTAGCTGTGGACTTTGATTTGTACGCACGTGAGATTTTTTTTATATTTGGCAGAGTGGTGGATGTCAACAGCGATTTAGGGGTGTGTGCGACAATTCTAGAAACCACATTAATGATGCTACATGTTTAAATATTCGTATTGTAAACTATTGTATTTGCAATAGTTTTCACGACACCTTTCTTCGATTTTTGAAAAATTCAGTTCCGATCGGTATCATCAAAATTTTTCTGGTAATCGATATCGGAATGATCATAGATGGGTCCTGCTTAAATCTCAGTTCAGTATGGGTTTTATCTAAAAGCTTCAATAGCAAGCATTCTGCGAATTTGTGTTGGAATTTCATAAGTTCTATTTATTATTATCCCAAAAGATGTGGCTGTTACAGGTTTTTTGAAAAAGCCTTTAACTAACGTAGATTTCGAGGCAATACAAGAACTAAGAATAATTGGTAGAATCAAAATACGTCCGTAAGGCATTAATTCCATTAAATGGAAGATTCCGCTGTAGTTAGATTGACTCATTCTAAACTTAATGAGTCAGCGGTCACTAACGGAAATTTACGAAATGCATCTGACCTACCGGTATGACGAAAACTGAGAAACTAGGCCAAAATAACCAGTTTTACATTAACCGTACAAGAGCCGAATAAAAGACAGCAGCAGATTTCTCCAATCTGTTGAATTTTCGTGAAAATTAATGCGAATTAGCTTTTCTTTGTATAGCAAATGGACGCATCATCAGTTCTCTGCTTAAATCATGCGTCTGTCTGTGGGGCGATGACCAATCACAGCAAGGCGCCGTCAACTATCGATCGGTGCTTCGACGCGTCGTCAATCTGGCACAAATGGCGAGGCGATAATTTGCGGATTCACTCGACAATCGATTCCCTGCTGTGTGGTTGTCGTCGTTTAAAACACCGAACCATGCATCACGCTAAGCTCCACCAGGCCTACACGTGGTGCTTACTTGACCTTGAATCAAACCAATCAATTAAACCGCAAACGACCAAATTATGACGTCGCTCAAATGCATTCAAAGACCGCCACGTGCGACGCGTTCCCAGGAGTGGCACTTAAAGGTGCGAAAGCGTGGATACAAGGTGTGGGTCTTGTTACACTCCCCAGAAAGTGCCTATTTCACCACCTCCGATTGAGCCACAAATCAACTGAGTGTTTGTGGGCTGACACACAAAGTGCATCAACACTTGCCTTCTATTGCACCCCAACTAACCCTCCACATTAATAAGCAACACTTGACAAAATGCGTTTGAATCAATAAATCAATAGATTCGTACAAAAAAACGAAATCCACAAGATGCATTTTGTGTGAGCATTTGAGTTACTCCAGCCAAATTAACAGTTTGCCAATTAAACCAGACAGTGATTGAAAGAAGAATCTATGGTACAGTAAGGGTGGAGGGGAGAGTGGGAGGGGCCAGGTGGAAGTAAAAATACGCGACGGTGACATTTCTAGACAAAATTACATTGAAATCAAAAGGTTGCCCGCGACACTGGCCTAATCACACGGACGCAGCGACGGGATGGGGATTAGGAAGAAGGAGCACTCGTGATTGGCTAGTAAGTGTCCTCTGCGCCATCTCCCCTGTAATCAAGCGGCTCCGGCGATTCCATCGAGTTGCCCTGATCAAAATTTTCGTTGCCTGGGGATGAAAAACAAAGCACTTAGTTTAAGGGAAGTACAGTGGTGTGGCGACATATAAGGGCGCAGACATCTTGGACCACACCCGCCTCAGCCAATCCCGTGTCTCCTTGTGTTCCCATGGCACGCGAGGAAGATATGCAGCCAATAAGAGACAGATATGTATGAGAGGCGGTATATAATGAATGGGAGACTGACGCGTGGTTCTGGCTTGTGATTGGTCAATGAAGCTTTGTCGGTTGCACCAGTCTACTTCCACAGTACTACACAACTACTTATAAAACATTAGTAGTACGAGATAGTTGGTCGGTTTTGCATTCTGCTGGCAACGACTAGAGCTACTTACCATTGTCATAGTCCCCATCGCCCTTGTGGAATAAATCGCCGTCGGCATCATGATCCTCAAACAGCGCCTCGCGTTCAACGATGTCATCGTAGTTGGTTGCGTGACTGTCCCCGGCATCCAGTGAGAAGCCGTTCGTGGCGACAGCGACGTGGTCACCTGACTCACCCGGAGGGTGGAAGTACGTCTGGCCGACGGGATCGTCCACGGCGCCTCGGTAAAGCGCACCACCCACGGCGCCAGCAGTAACTCCAACCATCAACGGTGTCAGGAGTCCTGGCGGGGCGGCCTGCAGATGCACGTCCAAATTGTCACCGACATCTAAACGTACACACACACACGCAACGCATTTGAACAAAATTAGCTACTTTTAAGAATATAAGTAGGCAGTCAATAAACAAAAAAATTCAATCGAGTTTATTCACACACCTTTAGGGTAGCGTCTGTTCGCCCTGAAGTATTGTGGAGGCAGGAGGGCGTCAGAGCGACGCGTCGGAACATCAAACTGCGGGAAGGGACTCTTCTTTTCAGCGGCTGTCGGCAACGAGACGGGAGCCTGTCTGAGAACCGTCAGAGTCACCTGGAATGCGAGGTAATTTACAAAAAAACGTGCATTTCGGGGACGGCGCCAGACACAGACGCAAAACGCGGAAACGCACCTGCTGGGCGTCGGTGGTCGGCAGACGCGACGCCCACGCGGTTTCGATGGCTTGGAGGACCTTCGCGGAGTCATGGCCTCCACAGGCGATGAGGAGGCGGTCGTCGAGGCCGAGAATGCAGTCGCCGACCCGCAGACCAGATTGGGCAGCTGGCGAGTTGGGGGTGACGCCGACGACCCACTGGCCGCTGGAAGAGCCCTTCCCCGCGGAGATGGAGAGCCCCAGGCGTGGATGAGGCCTGACGTCGTTCGAGGAAGACTGCGGCACAAACGGCAGTTGGATCTACAGAGACGGGGAGGGAGGGAGTCATTTTGCTGGAGATGTGATGGACACAGAGGAAATAGGGTGAATGCGCGCCACCGAACCTGTCGAATGTTGACGCCGTTGCCCATGTCCTCCACCTCCTTGTCTTCCTCCTCCTCCTCGTCCACTTCGTAGTTGTAGGTTGTGGCGGTGACGGACGTGGAGTCGTTGCGACCGGACGGCCGAATCGGGTCTCCAGCGGCGCGCTGATTGGCGCCCGCTGCTGGTTCGGGGTGGTAGCGGACGGGATTGACGGAGATGGGGGAACTGGCGCGGACTACCTCCCCTTCGCGCAAGGTGCCCAGTCCGAAATCGTAGGCGTCGAAGACGAGGTGGTCGGAGGGCGAGGAGTACGTGGAGGTTCGCGAGTGCAGCGGTGGGAGACGACCGAATTCGAAGGTGAGCGAGTCGTAGGGCCGAGCGAAGCGCTCCACGTCAGCCACCGTCAGCCAACCCACTGGCTCACGATCAATGCCCAGCAGGCGATCGCCAATCTGAGTGGACAAAATCAACCAATCACCATCACGCGAGGTTACAGTACCGGCAGAAGTGACCGATACCAGTTTACACCTGTACAGTCGCTCGCGAGCGTCAGCGTCTGGCAATGGCCAGATATGGTTGAATAAAAAAGACACTACTGTAATATCAGCAGAGACACGGGAATGTGGATTGGGTGGATACAGTGAACAGCAGCATCACTAAAAATGTCACGGAAACGTCCATTTGAAAAAGAAAACCCTAAAATGAAGGGCTCTTGAGTTATTTAAAGTGTTGGCGTGAAGCACTGGTCAAAACGAACACACAAAGAATTGAATTAGCATTTATTGTGACATTTAAACTTGAATTGGGTCGGTTTTTCGAGAGCTGACGCGTGATTGGTTGGTTGGGATTAGAGCGACATATGATTGGCTGGTTGGGGCTAGAGAGACGTGTGATTGGCTGGTTGGGATTAGAGCGGCGTGTGATTAGCTGGTTGGGATTAGAGAGATGTCATTGGCTGGTTGGGACTAGAGCGACGAGTGATTAGCTAGCTGGGATTAGAGCGCGACGTGTGATTGGTTGATTGGGAGTAGAGTGCGACGTGTGGTTGGCTGGTTGGGAGTAGAGTGCGACGTGTGGTTGGCTGGTTGGGATTAGAGCGCGACGTGTACTTACCTGAAGCATGCCAGACCGGGCGGCGGGCGAGTCGGGCACGATGGAGTCGACGACGAGGTTGCCAGGCGCGCAGCTCAGTTCGCCGTCGGTGGCTGCGCGCAAGATGAGACCGAAGACGCCGGGGACGTGGGCGTCGACGACGAGGGCGCGGAAGGAGGGTGCGGAGGTCGAGGCGCCGCCGATGCCCTGGAGTGGCGGGCGCGTCAGGAGGACCGTGAAGAGTCGCAGTCGAGGCACTGAGCGTGTAACAGCAAAAACGCACTGAGGCGACTTACACGGCGTGAGGGCGAAGCACCGAACACACACGCAATGCTCCAGCCGTAAACTGAACACATGCACAGGCACGGTTGAAGGTCGACGGATTGCTAAACGCGACTTGTTTAAATGAATTCTGGCAGTTTGTCAATAAACAAGGCGGTATTCTCAGTGTACACGGCAAGCTGTGGAATGGTGTTGGAACAACACAAACGACGATAAGGGTGTTACAACGGGGAGACGTATTACACCCAGGTGTGACCGTGTTGATAATGATTACGACGACGATGATGATGATGGTCATGCCATGCTAGGAGGGCGGTTGAGTGGAAATCCAGGAAGGCCCATTCCACGATGGCCAACACAACCACATGCTCTTAGTCCGCGTACGCAGACACACGCAACTTACGCGAGAGAACACCTAGGACTGTCGATTCGACGTTGGAGGGGGATGAGGCGAGTGGTGGTGGGGAGGGGGGGCGGAAAGATGTGGGTGTAGAGGGGGAGTCGGGGGGGGGGAGGAGCATAAGGGGGCGGACACACAAGCACAGGGAGAGCGATGCATGTAATGTTTCAGTTAACGGCAAAACGCTATTTGGGAATGTCTGGACGAATGGTGAAGGTGAAGAAAGGGCGGGGTGAGATGGAAATAAGATACAGTATGGCAATTCGCGTCGACATCGAAATACATTCTAATTCACCACAAATGCAACTACTTACAAAACATAAGTAGACTAAATATATGAATCCAGAATCTGGAAGTAGCACCAACACACCCTGATCAATATCGACGAAAATGTGGAGATGAAGAAGAGACGAGGTGAGATGGAAATATGGCAGTTTGCTACTACTTACAAAACATAAGTAGGCTTAATCTGGAAGCAGTACCAACACACCCTGATAAATATCGACGCCTTATCGCATAACTGTAAGCTACCCTGTTACGACTGGTTCACAACCAAACTGACATTTAAAACATACTATTTGTGCGTGACGATGGATGGAAAAACAGAAGATATGCAAAATATTGAAATACGAGGTAAAGAGAGAAGAATTTACTTGCTTGACCGGACGGGGGCTTGGGACGACCAGTTTTTAGCATAACGTGAGTCGAGCGTTGCTAAAACCACCAAAAAAAGCAATAAAATGGATTGAACATGGCAATGCTGGGTTTCTCAAAGAACGACCTTGAGAGGAACTGCAGTAGCCAATCAGAATAGAGCGAGGTAGAGGTGGGAGTCAAACATACCTTAAGCAAAGCGGTTACATCCTGGAAAGAGGCCTTGTGAACATCAATTCCATCAACCTCAAGAATCACATCGCCTGAAGCTAACACCGACGACCTTGAGGCCGGACTGCCATCAGCCTGTGAGAAGAAAAGCCCTGTGATTGGTCGAAGAGTTGGCTGGTGGCCAGCAAGCACGAGGAGCACTTACAACATCAACGATTACCACGCCGCCGGTGTACACGCCACCGGGAATGTCGTCGAGAACCAAGCCGAAGGCCTGTCCCGGCTGCTTTTGGAGAGTGACGTTGAAGGTCTGGAGCATATCGCCGGCGGAAAGGGAGATCAGGGTCGACGCGGTGTCCTCTAAAGACGGCGCCCCGCGAAGAATTGTAATCAGAACGCGCTCTTGGGTTTCACGAAGGGCCTAGAGAGCAAGTTGTTTATAATAGAAATTGTAATTTTATGGCTACTGCCAAATTGTAAGTAGCACTGGTATAAGAATGAATCGCCCACCTTGGTGGCGGCCGCGTGGTTCGACTGACGCAGATCGAGATCTCCGACAGCGAGAATCTGGTCTCCGGGCTTCAAACGACCGTCCCTCCAAACAAAGCTTCCGTTATGCACTTGGTGGATGAAAACGCCACCCTGAAATAAATTATTGCATAAAGGAGATTACAAATGCATTGAGGTAGCGTTAGCCAATGGGGAGAGAGAGGGGCACTGACCATTAGTGTGTCAGCTCCTCCGACAATTGAAAAGCCGAGCTCTTCGCCCGGACTTCGAAGCATTTCCACGGTGGTCTCGACACCTCGGAGGATCGGGGTTGGCCTGGTGTGGGGGGAGAAACCGCGTGGAAGTGTGGGACGTCGAACGCCCTCGGAAATGGTGCCCAGCACGCCGGCCGGGGACTTCAGACGTGCCAGTCGCAGCTGCGCCCTGGGCCGACACAACGTCAGTTTGGCCAGCGCTGTGTCGTAGTCGTCGACGGCTTCGCCATTGATGGCTACTATGCGGTCCCAGCTCTTCACTTGACCCGACTAAACACGCAATTAGGAGTCGTGAGTGATTGGATGTGACAACAACGCTTCGCGCGTTCTCATTGGTTTGTCGGAGAGACGGCAAATCACGAGTGATTCGAGGTAACGCACATTGTGCAGTTTAACAGCAATGCAGTAACAAAAAGAAATTCAAACGTGGCGCCATCCTAGAGCAACCAGAGATTGGCCAGGTCAAGGTCACAAGCGAGCTGGCCTATCACAAACAACGAATAGTTATTACATTTAAGAGTCCCCTGTACTAAGGCAGAAGTAAGCACGACCTTGAGCTGGCCAATAAAAAGGCAGCAGTGACTAAACAGTCGACAGGATCAACTTAATGAAGTTGTAAACTGCGCAACTGGACACATTTTGACAAAACGTAGAGTTAAGAGGCGAGCTCTCTTCGATGGTTTCGTCGTGCGAAAAAGCGGCCTTTGTCAGCGGATTGGATAAAGGAGCTGACGGACATACGACTGGCTATGCAAAAACAGAAGTGAATT
>UXSR01005468.1:44973-67499 GCA_900604375.1 Mesocestoides corti
GCAATATGATGGCTCATGAACCAGGTGGTGGTGGTTGGTTAGTCGAACGTGCAAAAGTGGAAACACACACCTCACGAGTGGTGTTGGACGGCGACGACGACGACGACGCACGGAGGGCGGCGAAGGTGGGGTTGTGCAGGAAGTGGCTGCAGGCGGTGGGCGTGGTGCCCGCGGCCGGCCTAGCCATCACCGACGAGTTGTAGACGACGTTGTGGCGGATGACGAGGAGGATCTGCGCCTCCTCCTCACCGCCACCCCCTCCGGTGCCCCGACGCGCCAGTTCCGCCTCCTTGGAGATGAGGAGCTTGGCTGAGACGTGGGTCAGACCCATCACACAGACGTTGTTCACCTGAAAAGTGCGACTCGATTAGCGTGATTCGCGTACCTGGACAATCTCGTCGGTGACCTGGAGGCCCGGGGTCTGATCGGCGAGGGACTTCTCGCGCAGACTACACACAAACACCCCACGCAAGTTGGTGTCGCGGTGGCCGACCAATCGAATGCCTAGGGTTGCTTCGCAGTCAGCTGTGCTACTTCCGCCACAGCGTGCCGCAGCCAGCGACAGGGTCACCACGTGGATCTCGTCATCCACCAACGCCGGTCTTCGATACGTCTCCGTCAATTGGGCTACAAGGACGACGAAGTTGGATTTAGGGAGAGGGAGGGGGAACAAGATCGATCACCACAACGAACCGAGGGACGAAGTGAGCTTGGTGGAACCGATGTTGCGCCACGCCGACTGCGACTCCACCGTCTGCACAGAGGGGATGGGCGGAGCGACAGGGTGGTGGTAGGCCAGAGAGGCGAACCCGCCATCAGAAGAGTCGAGAGTCCCATTCGCGGGCAGAGGGGGCATGTCGTGGCCCTTGGGGGGAGTGATGGCGAGGTCGGAGAGGGCCAGGGGTTCTGGTATGTCGCCGTGTTGCTCCAAGGACGCCTAACACACACACACACACGGGCGAAAAAGGAAGCTGTCAAGCTCTGACAACAAAGATGGCGTGTGTGCTAGCAAAGACGACGCACTCACCACAGAGGTTGGCTCCTCCATGGAGCTCGACTCGTTGGAGGAGATGAACGCCGACCTCACCAAGGTGCCAGGGTGGCCGAGGAAGCTGACGGGACGCGATTTGCAGTCGAAGTCCTAGAAAAAGCCAACAACGACGACGTGAGAGACTGGAGAAGAGTGACGAGGTGGAAGAAGAGGGAGAGGCAAGCCCAACTTACACCACCGGACGACGTCATGTCACCGAAGAGGGCGACCGGAGGGATCGACTGAAGGTCAACCGCCCGCCTACCAGATGACGGTGATGATGACGACGTTCCGGAGCGAAAGGAGAGCACCAGGAGGTAGAGGAAGGCCCACTCGGCTGTTTGTGGACTTTCGTTATCGGAAGCGGAGGAGGAGGAGGCTGAGGTTGAAACGAAGTTTGCCGTCTGGAGCCACTCGGCGACGGTGCGCGAACCCACGCGTGTCGCATCCATCCCATTTACCTGGATTTCACAGCAAAAAGAAAAGAACGCGGATCAAAGACCAGAGGCGTGGTGACGGTGGAGAGAGCGGGTGCACTTACGCCGATGACAATATCTCCGGATTCCAGCAGACCGCAACGCGAGGCAGCCGTGTCGTCGCCGATCTTCGAGATGAAAACGGGCTGAGAAACCTCCGGCGGCAGAGGTGGCAACTTTGCCTCATCCTCGTTGTTTCCCCACATATCGGGACCTGGGGGCGAACAGAGCATGGGGGGAACGCCTTCTCACTACATTTATGGCCAACTCATCCCAGGGTTAACAGAACAATGGAAAAGTTTGCTTTAGGCGTCGACTACAGGAGTTAGAAACTGGGTCAATGGATGGAAAAAGTTTTACCCTGCGTAAAAGGCACATTAGATACGGGGATGAGGTTAAACCACCTGATTGGCTGCGAATTGCATACAGGGGGTTAATTGGCTACTTAAATGTCGATGGCAATTGGTCAGCAGTGCAAAGAGCTGATTGGATAGGGGAATCCCGTTTGGCAAACAGATTGGTGGACGACTGTGTGAGCAACCAACCTGTAATGAAGATGCCCCAGGTGGCTTCGTGAGGAAGTTTGAGCAGTTTGATTTCACGGGTCTGCGTCCAGCAAGCTCCGGCGGAGGGTGCTTCCAGCAACAAGGGCGTTGTAGTGAGGATCAATTCTGGCGGTGGCAGGTCCTCGATCCTGCATGTTGACAAATCAAAAATCCATGAGTTGGGCGGATCACGTGGTGACAGATTATTATGCCAAACGCCAGATGAACCGTTTTAAACAAGTTAAGCATTAAGTACAAGTCTGTGACCCAATGACCCACTTAAAAGCTAGTACACGGACTTTCTAAAGTAAGACGATCTACGCATAAATAAACACTTTAGGACACGACTATTAACACTACTAATAAAACGTGATTAGTCAAGATATTATCGATTGGAAGTGAATACGGACACGAGTAACTTACAGGCTAACGATGGCCGAGGTGGAGGCCTTGGAGTCACTGGCGTCATTGAAGGAGGCCTCGGGTGCACTGTCCACGCCAAGGGATCCAACTTTCATGTGCTTGGCTCGGTGATCGAGCACTTTTTCGGCGGGGTAATAGGCGATTCTAGAAAAAAAAGCGCGAAAACATGTTAGGCATATTGACCTCCTGAAAATGGCTGCGCTTACTCAAGGTGCAGCCAAAACTGACACCTTAACGACGGAAAGCAATCAATAAATTATTGACTTTTTTCTATATCTACAAAGATCACACACACAGGGCCAGCAGAATGGCGGGTCCGCTTACTCAATAGTGCTGCATTCAACGGAGACTTTGCGCAGGACGCGGAAGGCCTCGGCGTTGGAGACGCATCTGAGGGTGTCGGAGTTGATGCGAGTGATGTAGTCCCCGGGGACGAGGGCTGCCGCCTTCTCAACGGCGCCACCACGAAGGACCTTGACGACGCGACAACCGTCTTGTCCGCCCGCCGCCAGAGCGTCCAACTCCAGGCCTGCGGGGGTGGGAGGGTGGAGGGAGAGGGGAAGAAACGCGTCACACTCGCATGCTGCATATTCGTATCTACCGCGTGTGCTAATTATGCGATTTCAAGGTCCCGCCGGGCAAATTTGAATCGGCCGCCACACACGCTGCCCGGCCATTGGCTAATAGTCCTACTACCATGTCGGTGAAAACGATGAGCACGGTCTTATTGGCTCACTGCCACTTTGAGTGTGCTAATTATGCAATTTCAAGGTCCGCCAGGCAAATTTGAATCGGCCGCCACACACGCTGCCCGGTCATTGGTCAATGGCTCGACTACCATGTCGGTGGAGGCAATGGGCAATGACATACAATGGGTTTGAAGGGAAGGGTCTTTATTGAAGTATGAGGCGTGAACAAGGCGAAAGAACTTACCCAGAGGCAAGCCATTGGTCTTCACCCGGACGACTGTCTCGTCATTGACGTCAATTCCTGGAACCTTCAGCGTCGAGGCATGATAGGGCATGTCATCCAGATGCAGCGTCAGGGGTGAGTAGAAGTCCAGAGGCTGAAGAAGAAGAAGAAGAAGAAGAAGAAGAAGAAGAGAAGAAAAAGAAAGCGAGGCAGTTGCGATGGACGCACGCGGGAACCAAGGCCCAACAACTTACGTGATCCTTAGCGTACTCCTTGGCGAATTCATCCTGAAATGAAGAGAGGCAGGGGTAGAGAAGGCAAGCAAAGAAAAACTAGCCCCTTGGGGTGAGGAGGAGTGGGGGGTGAGGGGTAGGGGGTGGGGGAGCATGCTACCAGGCGAACGCACCGCGACCAGCGCCTCCTTGACTAGTAGCGCGGCCTTTTTAAAGAACATCGCCACAGCCTACCGACGTGAGAACCACGAGCACGATGCAAGAGAAGACGAACACGTCGCACGCCTAATACCCACCAGGAACGAATGAACACGCTCACACACACAACGCACGCACACACACGCGCGCACGCGCCCGCGTACTTTAAACCACGAGACCCGTCAGCTGATGCGCCGGCATTGTCAACCAGGCATGACGGGTGAACGCGGACACGGCCTTGTAAACTCACACACACACACACACCGCAAGCTTGGAGTCGCGGCGACGGCTACGATTTGGCTCCGGAGTAAACGGAGGCAGAGGGCGAGCAGGTGCCTACCTACACGTCCGGTAAGTCTGAGGAATGAGGTGTCTTTTTGTGTTATTGTAAAATGGAGACATGCCACGGCTACAAGCACAGTGATGCATGCAAGTTATGCCACAACACGTGCCATTCCATGGTGAATCGTTGCGCATTCGTTTATTGCATCTGCGAACCCAGTGTGCTTGCATTTGGATCTTTTGTCGTTGTTGCTGTTGGGCGTCTTTGACAAGTGAATTCTGCAGGAACCGTGTTGTCGGCCACAATTTCGCCAAGTTGACGGAAACGTTTCACAAGATCCACGACCAACAGTGATTTCCAATTCAACGAATAACCCACTGCCTGGCACACTTCCACGGTCGGAACGGCTTGGAGGGCGTCGGCCGACAGAAAATGGACCCCACGCAACACAGGACGTGGACAAGCAAACGGCGGACGATTTGCAAAGGAAGGGAGTGACTAAGCAGGGAGTTAAGCGAGGAGGACTTTATCCGCATAGGAGACTACAGCAGATTAACACCTCCGCGTCGCCCACTCACACTGACGGAGGGAAGTGGCGCCGACTGCAACTCACCACTATGACGATCGTGGGCGTTTTGGCGCAGCATCCACGCAGTGCACAGATCGCCCCGCAGACGCGTCGCCACATCGCCCGAGCACGCGGCACGACAACGAGGTGGTGGCTTCCGATGGGTGAAATGGCACAACCATTGAGAAAACATGGTCTATTTACGTGACATAGTTTATTTTGCGGAAACACGAAAACTGATGCCTTGACCTGAGACAAAGTCATGCACCTACACGCACGCGCGCGCGCGCTAATGCCTTGTGTTGGTGGATGCCGATCAAGGACAGCGCGATAATACCGTTCACAAAGCGGCTAAGACCAACCCATCAGAAGAGATGCAGGAGCAAGCACCCACGAAGACAACCAAATGAGCTAAGGGGAAAACAGGCGACGTCCGAGTAGGAGGGAGGCGCGCGCACCCACACCCACCTGGGACCAGGACCTGAGGGCCTCGGTGTCGCTTCCGGTGTCGCGAACAAACTCCAGGCCCGCCAACCAGTCCTCGGAGGACTTGCTGAAATCAGACTCTTCGGTGGAGCTCTCCGACGACCCAAAACTATCAACCTCATCATCATCGTCACCAGCCTGGTCAAGCTCTTCAAGAGCATGAGGTTCCGTGATTGCCATGGGGGCTGGGGTGTCGCAAATTGAGGCCAACAAGCGGACCCCTGGTGCAACGGGGAGCGTTGAACTCCGCGGAGGGAGTGGAAGGTGTTTAAGACACTCGGCGCGTGAATCGATTTCTGTCTCCAAGAGGATTTGGAGTGCTGAGGCGAGGAGGTCATCGACAAACGGAAGCACGTCGAGACTGTCCAAGGAGGAAGCCGTAGACGAGGTGTTCGAGTACGTCCACGCGAACTCGCTGGTGCTTGGGGACTCGGAATGGGCCAGTGTGGCCAAAGTTAGGACTTCTTCGACAAGCTGATTGGCTACGCGGTCTACAGAGGGGGAAAGTGGCGAGCCCTCGTCACCCCAGAGATGCTTGCCGCGAGTGATCACCGCGGATCGATAGTAGAGGGGACGAGGTGGGTTTGAGGGGGGAACGGCAGTACAGCCTGCCACCATGCAGGGAACAGATTTAATTAACAGACCGACGGCCTACATAGCACAACATAGCCACCACCATCATCATCATCATCGACAAGAACAACAGAAATCACATGCGAACATGCGCGGGAAGAAGGAGGTAAAAAAAAGACGGATTAGTGAAAATCAACGGAATCAGAGGGAGCGAGAGAGGCAATTGGCTACTAAAAATAGCAAGCGGCTGACTACTCACTTGCAATGGCAGTGACTTGTCATCGCTCGACACCAGAGCCGCAAACTGCGGCGAGGAGAGCGACTCAACAGGTGGCTGTGGGGTGGCGTGGACGAGTTTCATTTTGGCGACGCCAATCATCGTGTAGCCGAGGGGCACGTTTTGCAGCACCGTGGCAGCCTCCCCGAGACTGGCCTTCGAGAGCTTGCGGTCGTTGACGAAGAGGAGTCTGTCGCCGACCGCCAGTCGCCCGTCGCGGTCCACACACCCGCCCGGTTGGATCAGATCGATCAGGAGGACACTTCGACGGGGCCGCGACAACGTGCCGCCCGCGGCGGTGGCGCTTCGTGGAAGCGTGGACACACGGTCAGGTGTCAGGTTCATGTCGCCGGCGACTGTGCGACGACGAGTGAGCGTAGAAGCTCGACGCCTCAATGAACTAGTACGGACTGTGGTCGTGGAAACCGCAAAATCCTAAAAAAATAGATCAGAAATTATCGCTACTGAAAAGGTTTGAATAGAAGGAATAAAATGTCTGGACGCAGAGCACGTACGTCGAATTCGGAGAGCGAGAATCCGAAGCCTTTCGTGTCTCTGCGCAGCATCACGATGAGCGGAACCTTGGACCAGGTGGGTTTGAGGTCTGATCCCGGCAGAAGCATGGAAGTGGCACCAGAGGGATCTAGACGGTTTCGCTGAACCTTCATGCTTCGAAGCAGTGTGGACATGCGCGTGTTGTCGAGGCTTAGAAGACTGTCGTCGGCTTTGCTAACAGCGGAGAGCGACATCGACGAGGTCGGAGGCGAGGTGGGTGCTTCGTGCTAGACGCAAACAGAGACATGCTACTGAAATTACGGAAGACACGGCATCAAGTGGAGTGGCCAGACGACTGACCAAGTCGGCGGACCCGTTCAGCATCATCTTGGTGGAAGTGATGTCCGAGTGGGATCTGTGGATCCACTCGGAGACGCGCAGGTCCGGTGGCTGGTTGGGGAGGGCGACAGGCGACACCCCGAGCCAATCGCCGGAGTCCTTTCGCGTGGAACCTCCGGCGCCGTCCTCCAATCCGGTCAACGTCGAGCCGATCTCGCTGGCCGCCACCTGGAGCGTCGTGTTTCCGTCGACGTCTTCCATGAAATACTGACCTTCGTCGTGGCCGGCGTCCAGTGAGCGTGCAATCACTAGTTCAATGTGCGAGGGAAGGCATCGCAGACAACGCACAGCCTCGACGTGCGAGTAGCCGTGTAGGCGGTAGCCATTAACCTGCAATCGGGCCACAACATGTCAATTTCATGTCTACTTATTTCCGTAATAAGTAGTTGACAGACAAAGGATAAACAAATAGACTGGAATGGAGCCTAAGCAGGCAGGGTGAATGGCACAGACGGCAGCGCGGTGTCGCTGATAGGCAAGGCACGCACCACACCTGCAGATATCCGAGAATGCGCACAAGCACACACACACACGCGCATCATGCCTCCACATAAACAATTTACTTCGAACCACAGCGATTAGGAAGGATGAAAAAGTAGCATGGAGTTTGCCAAGTGATCCTGATCGCGATCAACTGATCGCAGCTACGACCCACGTAACACGTTGGTGCTGCGAACAATGACCGCTCGCAGCGTGAGTGACACGACACACGCTGCAATAACAACGCCAACGCGTGTCGAATTCGTGGCGAAATGCGTGTGTTGGATGGAGAGTCGGAAGGCGGTGCATGGCTCGCGGCCGTACCTGGAGGATCTCGTCGCCGCGCTGAAGACAACCGAGTTGGCCGAAGAGGCTGTTGGGGAGGACGGAGTGGACGAAGTGACGCGAGGGCGAGGCGGTGGCGGTGGCGTCGTCCTCCGCAGCCGCTTCTGACAGCTTGTCTGGTGTGGACTCCGAGGCATCCAGCAGAGTCGAGCCCTGCAGCGAAATCCCAAGCACCCGCATGTTCTTCGGTCGGACTGTCCGGATTACCTGGGGAAAAAGTGGTTTAGGGAAGGGAATTGAAGAGGGAGGAGGAGGTGGTGGTGGTGGCGGTAGTAGTGAAGGAGGGGGAAGGGGTGGTGGTGTGGGGAAGGTGGAAGATTAGTAATTTGGGGGAGGTGGAGGCGGCGATGGTGTGAGAGAGGTGGTGGTGGTGGTGGTAGGAGGAGGTGATGTGGGGGAGGTGAGGGAGGAGGTAGTGTGGAGGAGGTGGAGGTGGCGGTGGTGTGAGAGAGGTGGTGGTGTGAGTGAAGTGGTAGAAGAGGAGATGAAGTGAGGGATGTGAAGGAGAGGTGGTATGGAGGAGGTGGTGATGTAGGAGAGGTAAAGGAGGCAGTGTGAAGAAAGTGAAGAAGATAGTGTGAATGAGGTGGTGGAGGAGGTTGTATGGGAGAGGGCACGGTGAAAGAGGAGGTGGTATAGAAAAAAGTGGATTAGGGAAAGGAATCGAAGAGGAAGGAGGTGGTGGTGGTAGTGGAGAAGTTGGAGGTGGTGTGGGGAAGGCGGAGGTGGTGGAGGAGGTTGTATAAGAGAGGGGGCCATGAAAGTGGAAATGGTATGGGTGAGTGGTGGTGGTAGTGGCAGTGGTACAATTAGCGGTTGTGTCATTTCAAAGGCAAACCTTACCATGATTTCTTTGTTAGGTCCAACGATTGGAGTCCACACATCCACCATCAGCTTGATCAGCTCCGGCGGTGCCCGACCAGCTAGGATAAAAATCGATAAAGTGACGGCCGTTAACGGGAGACACAAAAAGCCTGCAGCACACGTGGCTACAGGAGACACCAGAAACCGCCAATAGCCACACGACAGATCGCACTCGCTTCGCGTATTGGGTGGGACATTAGAGAAGTGACGGGTTAAGTGGCACTTCAGCTGCCGCCGCCTCGGCTACGAGTGGTCGGTGTTGACAGAACGCCAAAAGCACAAACAGCCGAGTCGCTGGACAATCGACACGCGAGATCAACGGGCGGGTGAGCTCGATGTGGCAGCCGAGTCGCCTGGCAGAACAACCCATGTGATCCATTGCGCGCAGGCAGTGCACCGCATTAGTACAAACTCGATTAGGTTCATAGGACGTGATCATGTGTGGAGGCCAAGTACGCTCTCGGTTCAGCGGAGGTTATTGGCATGATAAATTAAGCAATGACCAGGGTTACAGTTAACAGCACAAACAGCACGGCAAAATTATCGCTGGCGCGTTAGCGAGAAGTGAAAGCGAACCATTAAAACACCTGCCACAGCACCAACTCGACAAGGCTTGCACGTGTAAACACCGCGGTTGAGCATAACACGCGCGTCTGGTGAGCTGTGGCGCAGACAACCCGCCTACGTGATGTGCGTTGCTATGAGCAGGGTACCCTGACGATGACCGCCGACACGCAGAAACAGGCTTCGCGCGGAAACCACGCTCGGGGACAAAACCAAAGCCGTGACGAACAAAGCCGGCGTGGTGGGATGATGATGATGGTGGTGGTGCCTGTGCGTGAATGCCTTCCCGTGGTTGACAGACTTCTGCGACAAATTTGTTTGGAATGCGGAGGGGCGGTAGTTGGTGAAAATGCGAGTGAAAAAAAGGCCCAACGTAAACCGGAGTCCACGGCTGGCTAGCACATAAATAGTTCGGCGTAGAGCTAGACTGTGTGCGTGTGCAGAACCACCAGAAGCGGAGAAATGGAATGGACGCAGGTGTGCGAGCGGGTCCAGGGCAAGGGGTTGAACGAAGGAAATGCGGCGGCATGCTAGAATACCGAGCCACACCGCCCAGCGCTGTGCTAAATGTCACCAGCACTGTTTCGCAGACGAAGGGCACGCCGAGTGTGTTCACTGTCCGACGAATAGAACGGCCGGGCGGTTTGTTACGGGCAACTTAACAGTCCGCAAGAGCGGAAACATTGACCTGACAAATCCTGCCCACGAACTGAACCCTATGCGCACCTCGCCGCTACTTACACACTACTTCAAAGACCATGAGTAGACTCATGGAGAATTTCAGTTCTGTAACAGTGTCTAATGTGATACTCAGGATTGTGCCAAAATGAGTTACTGAATCACTATCCAGCTTAAACTATTACATGAGCGAACACCAGGCAGTCCAATTGTGTCGTGAACAATGCGAAAACGTTGCCTGGCACCAATCATTTACCGCATCGAAGTCATGGCAACACCAGATGGAACCGGTATTTGGTGAAGGTCGAAGCATTTTTACCCCCAGGAATGACAGATTCGTTTCGGCAACAGAAACACCATGTTCGACATGATTGCATTACAGGCATTACGAAGCAGGAATTAATATGTAAATTTTATTCGTGATTGCGTCAGCGAGCACACTAACGTGACGGGAACATTTGTTGCACTCCGAACTAGGCTCAGGTAATGCGTGGTAATGACCTGGGATCCGCAAGACGAACAATGAATACGTTTATTTGAAATGCCAATAAATCAATAAAACGCGTCCATTGGTACCGGAGGTACTTTCAGCACACAATAGACAATGTGCTATGCACTGCCCCACGATGAGAGTGACAAACATAAACACACAACAGAGTTAACGATGAGAACACACAAACACACAGATGTGTGTGTGCGCGCGCACGCGTGCAGATACGTCAAAACACGGAGACGGATGGAATCACACACTCACACACACACACACACCTCATTTAATCTACGCGAATGTGACTTCAAGAGTGATCTCCTCCTGCCACAAGCTGTCAAGCAGTAATGGCACGAAGCGGCTGGTGCTTAGGCACTAGTCTACACAGTGAAGCCAGCATGAATGCGAGGTCTGGCATGAAAGCAGGGAAGCCCGCATGCCAATTAAAATGGGGTCATGGTGAGCACACAGGGCGCTGCAAATGCCGCTGTAGCCATGCACCACGTGAAGGTGGTCGTGCACGCGAGACGCGGGTTCAACAAGAGCCATCGTGCCTGCCTCGTGTGACCGTAAATGCTTGAATTCACGTGGCTATCGGACGGGAGGAATTGTAGCTTTTAACAAGCCAATGGATAAGCAGCGGACACTTGATCAAGTGACTAGGACACACAGAATTCATCTTAAAAAAATGCATTAATTAGGTGACCACGGGCACATATTTCAACACTCAATTTGTTCAAACTGCGCACTTCGGTGGGGATTTAACATTGTTGTAAGGAATAAAGGCTACTTCACTTAGCACACAGAGAGGATGTCTAACATTGGCAAATACAAATTACTCATTAAGAATGGAATACATTAGACTATCTACAAGTGTATCAGAGCACATTTTCGACCCCTAATTGCAGGACATTTTGAAAGGATTTAGAATTGACGCGAGGAAACATTTTTGCGTCGCCAAACCCTACGATCGTATTTTGGGCGCTGTTCTGAAGAAGGGAGAACAACAAAACATGTGTGTCACACCTCAACAACAACTTTGGGGCTTTTGAGTATGAATTAGCCAAGAAAATAAAAAGAAGCATCTACTTTTAGAAGAATACACATGAACACAATAGAGAAAGCTACGTTTGTGTCTTGCTATATTACGTTCAGCAAAAATGAGAGGAAAAGGCCGGGTCTTCTGAATCTCAAAAGCCAAAATTCTTCGACAACACCCTGCGTTGATTGTGAAGTGGCGAATTTCGACTCAGAATTATGCTAGTGTGAGAATATATCGCCCACCGACAAGTGAAATTCCGCGATTATCTGGAAAATGAACACCATTTGCAGTAAAGGAATATAGTCCATAATAATCCAACATGACCATTAGCACAATGTACATTGAAGCATAACAAATTGGTTTTATCCACTAGTATCTAACACGAAAACACAGCATATAGATTTATGTGCTGAGATACATCAACGAAAACGGATGCCTGTCACTTCCAACTACATGTCCAATCATATGAGGATCTGGATAATTGCAATGTAAACTAAAGGCCACTAAGAAAGACAGAAAGTCCTAGTTACATGGTGATCAAAATAGAGAGAGTTGAGCATGCAACATTCTGTAGGACGAAATTTAAGATAACCGTTCCATATACAGAACGAATGGGCACTATGAAGTCAAAAAATAAACGGTAAATTATGCCAGAGGCTCAAATTTTCTACTGTTTACGCTCTGCTACACCTAATTCAGTTTTATGAAAGAGAAACATGAATGACTGCTACATTGATAAAGTGTAAGTCTTGCGTGACGACATTAATTAACTAACGTCGCGTAAGCAGTCATCAAAACCAAAACATAGGTAGCTAAGACACATTTATGGTGAAAAATATGGACACGAAAA
The DNA here is from genome assembly GCA_900604375.1 of Mesocestoides corti. Taxonomy (NCBI): domain Eukaryota; kingdom Metazoa; phylum Platyhelminthes; class Cestoda; order Cyclophyllidea; family Mesocestoididae; genus Mesocestoides; species Mesocestoides corti. The sequence continues at coordinate 57,182 of UXSR01005468.1, forward strand.
ACGTTGACACAAACAAACACTACTGATATTTCACATGAACTCGAAGAAGGAGGCAATGTTTAGATAGAAATGCACTAACATAGGATTCGACTAACTATAAAACATGCAAATTCATACAAAGCTTAATACAATCAAAAATTTGGAATGCGCAATCATCAAGTAAATTGGGTACTTACCAAAGAATTCGAAAGAACGGTCGCGGAACTTATTTCTACTTCGCGAATTAGCGAAACTTATAATGCTTGTGACATAGTGTCGTAAGGACTTTTTCATTACCATTTTGTGGCTAAACGGAACCTTGATTGCAATCAAAAATGTCTACTTATTCAAGCCAATGGGAAAAGCATAAGAACAACTTCAACAGGTCCGAGTGCAGAGCGATTGGATACTGACTGAAAGTTCACAGATTGGTCGATTTTTAGTCTATTCAAACAAGTCAAGTTAATTTTTGTAAAATAATATTCCAGCACATTCGTTCATAATTTAGTTAAATTCTTTGTATTAGTAAGCACCGATTTAGAAAAAAACAACGCCAAAATGTTTCGCGATTAGCTAAACTTCACTAGTGACCTTCGTTTATACATTTTAGAAGTCGTTTTCTTAGAACCTTAAATTAGTTCTTTGATAACTTGTTTTTTTAAATCTTATTGACTGCCTTTTGCTGTGGTACTTTTCTAAAACAAAAAACGTTTGCAGAATACACTAATAAGCTATAATCAATTTACCCAACATAAATAGGAACCTTCAGTTTTTAAGTAGAATGTATTTTGTGAATGAGTTTTAACTGTATCCTGCTCTAGTTATTTAAAAAAAATTAATTAAAAAAAGGAGTTTGGTTTTCTATCATTAGTTTCTTTCCATTCTTCCACTTTATTTCATAAAAAAGGCAACAATTAAAATGGCACTTTTATAAACAGGTAGCGATGTTAATTTAGGAAACCATTAATCTGATATTACGTTCAAATTTTAATTCCCGTTAACGCAATTGAAAGCCAAAATAAAAACGACCCTGAGGCACCGCATACATTTCTAACTTTACGCATTTCACGCATGGCGATTTTTGTTATTATGTTGAGTTTTGAATGTTATTTACAATCTGTTTTTCATTAAGCCCATATTCACAACACCAGATGGAATTTAGTACTATCTTACCTGTTTTTTATTTCTAAAATTTGCAATGTTTTTAATATTCCCGATCATAAAAAATAACTTGTGTTAATAGTAGTGCAGGCAGAACTAAAGTTCATTTTTTAACTGGATTTTTACATTATCAAATTAAATACTATGTAAATTCTTACTTACCGAAATGCACTGCAGCTCTTAAGTAAACTGATTCGATCATTCCAATTGTCCAGTTTAATCGCGAATGCATCGAGGAAGTGTCAGCCGTCGACTCTTCGGTCTCATCTGTTTCCTCCAGTGGAGAACTGTTTAAGGTAAGTGAGGCAGCCGTGGATGATGTTGTCTGTTCGCCTTGGAACACAGACGGAGTCGAAGACTGTAAAATTGCCTCGGTTTCGCAGGATGTAGGCGACGGAGACGGTTCCCTCAAGTTTGCATACAGCACTGGGAGGCTCTGGCACGTCCACGACCCGGCTACTGGTGCAGTTTCCCTGGGAACTCGGCAGATGGAGTCGTCTGACTCCTCCGAATTTAGCTCCGGTGCAACGAGGATCTCACTTTGTGCCGGACAGACACCGAACGGCTTTTGGTGATTGCTGGGAATGTATATGGCAAGGGGTTTTAAACTATTCGCTGAGTACGTGGGATGCGCAGTTGTTTCGCAATTCCGCCGAGAACGCCTCTTTTGAGGTCTTCGACAAAGTCCAAACGGAAGGGTCGCCAACGCACGACACGTCCTCGAAGGTCTTGTCGGAGGAGAAACTGAAAGCATAGACGCAAATGTCAGGCCTTCAAACCTCTCAATTGGAGAGCATTTTGAGGTGGCAGAGTAGCCTACCTAGTTGTTTGAGTTGCTCACAGACCTGACCGGAAGTGTGGCGGAGGAAGGTGAGATGGACGACAGGACCCGAGTGTTTGAGTAAATTGGCGGCTGCCTTGTTCGAGAGAGTCTTCAAATCGACGCCGTTAACCTGAATACAATCATCAATGTGGGAGAACCATAGAAGGCAATGAGTGTTGCTATTTTGCGGTGTCATTCTTGTCTAATCGATGATTTTGTGTAGGGTCAGAGAATAATTTGGTTCGGTTAAGGTCACCCACAAACTCCATGGAAATGTTGTGAATCGTGTTTATTCAACCCCTTAATCCGGTCGCTCCACCTCCGACACAGGGTTACCCTTGTCGCAGCATGTCGCCAGCCGCGCAAATCCTCAACTCTCCCTTCATTAGCACGAATATTTACCTTGGAGCATCCCCACCCATAGGTCTCGATGTTAGCGCATGTATGACTCACACATCCGAGGTGTAATTACGCACGCGCAAACCCTATACACGACACAACGACAATAACGGGGTTGAGTTCTGAAGTAAACGGTTGTGTCCACGTCCTCTTTCGTCTTTTTCTTCATTGTGAGTGTCAGGAAATCGTAATCGAGCTAGGGTTTATTCCGTGGCCCCGGCGTGGTTCAAGAACCATGCTGGGGCCCACAACAAAATCCTTGTAACAGTGATGAATTCAGGCCATGCATTTAACTGCATACCTTTATAATTTGATCGTGCGGTTTGATTTTTCCCGAGGCACTGGCTAGTCCATTGGGAAGAATGTCTTTCACGAAGATCCCCGTCACAGCTAGGAATTACGAGAAGGAAGAAGAAGAAGAACAATGTGATAGAACTAGGAGAGGGGTCACTCATTGAACTGCTGATGCCCTGACATGACACCTACATCTGTCTTTCACTGGGTGGTGATCGGGATCACCCGACACGTATCCGACAATGATCAGTCCCAGACCGACGTTCTGTCCACCCGGGGGTTTCCTTAAGAGCACAGAAAACTCCACACAACTCTCCAGGGCCTCATTCGGTTGGCTTTGTTCGTCCACGCTGACAATTGGTGAAGTAATCGATGTGGAGGGGGTGATTGCCTGCGTCGTATCTAAATACAACAAAAAAGCTCAATTTTAGTCACCATATATCGGAAACATGGTTATTAGCGACATTTAGGAGCGTACCAAAACTGAGATTATCATCATCATCATTAGGAGGTAAAGAGGGTGGTTGAATTAGCTCCGACTGCATCTGATAAGAAAAATCTGGCATTAGATGCATCGAAATGAGCTGAGGTTTTAACTGCTGATGCTCTCTGCGTTTACGTTCACCAACCTCTTGACTAGAAGATGATTCGTGTACGTCAGTGGTCTTGGTGACAGAATTGGGTACCTCGGAGGCAGTATCGGTCGCCGTAGAAGGAACTCGTGGCCGCGTGTTAACTTCAGCCTGCGTAGTCGTTGGTGGGGCCTGTGGAAGCATGAGATCCGTTAGGTGGTCGAGCGGTTCGTCTAGCGCTTCTGTCGGCACAATGCTAGGCAAATAGAAATGGATAAGATGTCATTTCCACTCAAAAGGTTTTTAGTAGAGAGAACACACAGGAATCTTGCATAATATTGGAAAATAAGTTAACATCACTGTTTGAGGGGTTAATTGGTGTAGCATTGCGTGCATCTGCTAATCATCCCTGGGATATGATGGTTTGCCTGGCACCATCATCAGCATCACGTTGGGAACAGATCTAGCGTTTTCACACAAGTTGCCCTTTTTGAAGAACCAGCATTGCACATACCACATGGATCATGCAGAGCGTGAACATACCACAACGGACCGAGGGGTTGTCGCTGGCTGATTTGTCGATTCTGTTCCTCGTAGACCTCGGCAAGAGCGGCCGGACGACCTTGAGCAGGTCTGGAGACCACCAGCCTCACTGGAAGACCTCCGGACACTGAGGTTGAAGCTGCGGAAATGGAGCTGGTTGAGTGGGAAGTAGAAAAGGAGGACACAGAGGCTGGATGCGACACCATCGTCTCTCCGGATGTGCTGGCGGCGTGCGCAAAACTCGTCATCATGGCCTGGCGAAGCAGACGCGCCACCTGGTCTGGACCCATGCCCCGCGTCGAAACGTCTCCGACACGCATGATTAGGTCTCCCGGTCGAAGGTTTCCAACCTATCAGGAGTTTTCGGTGTGTGAGCTGGGTCTAGTCGTTTCACCTGATTGGTCACTTGATTGATGTGGTGAATCGAATCGCTTAATCTATCAAATCTATGGCTTCTAAAGGCATCACAGGCTACATTACCTGTCTCTCAAATCGTGCGTCTCATCGTGAAACATTGACATCTTTTTACAACAGACCAGCTTCCTTTAATTTACTCGTTCTCTCACTGAACACCATTTGATTTTGTGTTCCAACCCCGAAAACGCTGATTTCCACGAAGTCAATTGGACCTTTCTTAAATCTGTTTTGCTGTCAACCATGAATTAGTAATTATCGTTTGCCGTTTAGGATTAGGTAACTATTCCAGTGCTACATTTTCTATAGTTAACAATTATTAGCTGCAATTTGTTTTCCAAAAACATCGACCAAGGTGCGTTTGTCGACATTAGCAATTAAAAAATTAACAGGCAAGTAGTGTTTGCATCCGATGTCATTTATTTTGGTACCGGAAGATGAAATTAACTGATGATTGAACTGTTTAAACCCCGCGCGATTTTCTGCTTCGCCATTTCAACCAATCAGGACGAAGGCTATGTGAAAAAGCATGCGTGGGCCCGGTTAGAGTTATTAAAACGAAGTGAAGCGTTTGCAAATTTCAACTTTCTCTTCCGTCAGAACTGCTAATCTGAACAAATTTTCTTTGGTAAATTGACTGAACAAACTCTTATTGCACACGCCCGGTCGCACGTGTGAGCACGCCCAATCGAATCGATCTTGTTTAAATGAATGTCCAACTGTCTAATGATCCACTTTTTAAACCACAAGAAATTAAAATTGAAAGCCAGGAAGTAAAATTTTCTCCTAAGCGCTAAACTGAAATGGGGCGAGCCTCATCTTCGCTGTCACCACCACCGTCACAGAATTTGTTAGACAAGCAGATTTCGCGATCATTTCAGGCGTTGAGGGAGGGGAAGACGTGGACTCACCGAATCGGCGTTCCCACCGGGAACAATGTTCCTCACCAGCACCCCCGTGGTCTTGTTGCCCAGGAGACCGAAACCAAGGCCGTTGTTGAGGTCGCTCTGAAGGCAGATCAACTCTAATTCCGACCATTCGGAGTTGAGCTAAAAGACATCAGCAACGCACACACACACACACGCTCTCTGGTTGGTTGGTTGGTGCTTGCCACAAGCCAAATAACCAATTGTTTAGCAGAATTAGATAATCAGACACTCGAACTACCTCGTTTGGTTAATGGTGAGTTAGTTACTATCGTCAATAACGAGGCTGTTTTAAAGCACTAAGCCAATTAGATTGCTGGGTTGTCTGTCCGCGTATTTAAACGCTGAATCTTGCTTACTAAAATGTGGTAATCGCTGCAAGAAGATTAAGGGGGAATTGGCTTACCATGGTGATTCAGTAGAGGAAGCGGCTATGGCCTTTTGTCGGTTATTGGAGAATCTGCCCCGAAAAGCCATTCGATTGGCATTTGATCGCGTTGTCTGAATGCAGTTAACGCACACAAATGAAAAACCCAAAGTAAAATGTGAATTTTTGCAAAAAACGAAGAAATTAACCAACAATTATTGGGGCTTACCATCGCATTGAAACAGCATTATGTGTGGAAATTGACATGAATAAACGGTGAAAATGGGAAAGTCGATGTGGCAGCCAACGTACCAGGAACAATGCAAATTGAAAAGACGCAATTCACAACGAAACCGCAAGATTAAGCCAAGCCACCGTCACTGCGGACACACGTCTGACGAATCCGCGCACTGCAGTTGAGCGTTGGCAGAAGAACATTTCTTTTCTGCATCGCAATTGCCCAATCAGCGTGTGGCCAATTGCCCGCGGCTCATTGGACGGCGGACGAATCGAACGCAGCGTCAAACCGGGGTGTGCATTCAATCAGCTTTCCTGCGAAAACTTACCTCGGAGTTTGGGGGATTTTTTGTTTGAAAGTAGCGCTTTTCATTTGTCGTTCCCACACTCGCCATCTGTGCATCCTCCATAACAAAAATGTTCTTTTGATCAGACTCGATGCAATGCAGTTGTCGCTAGTACAAAATTTGTGTTAAATTCTAAGGCTCCTACTTGCCCTACAGCAAAGAAGAAGAACATGGTAATTTTAAAGGATGCCCATTGCAGTTATTGTTTTACAAAATGGACGATGCATGTACGATGATGTGGCGATTAGGCACTGTTCGAATCGATTTATAATGTTCCTACAGGTAATCACTTTTGACCAATAACACAACGCAATTGATTTGCCTCGATCCTCACAAATGAGATTCCGCGAAAGGTAACTCCTTAGGGTTTTGAAGATTTGTTGGAATTGAATGGAGACGACTTAAATGTTGGCAGCAGCATTTTTGGTCGCAATTTGCAAATTTAATTTGTCCTTTTCCAGTTACACGATGCATTTTGTTCTAGAACAACTGGAATTTGTTTAATTGACTAATCTTAAACTCACTGAATCGGGATGCAATTGTTTGATCGTTAAAACCCATACAATTTTGAGTTTAATACGTTTAATCTGCCATTTGTTAGACGTTGTTGCAATGAATAGCGTCATTTTCGGACAAGCATCGACATTACTGAGATGTCGGACATTTACGGACATCTGCGTCAGGCCGCAGAGTTGTCACACCTTCGCGACCACATCCAGAGACCAGTTGCTAAGTTATCCCAAGGAAACGCATGATTATCTTCAGAGTGGTTCAACAACTTGTTGGTCCATGCGGGAAATTTTATTGATTTTCTGTTTATAGATCATTCAATCAACCCTAACACAATGCTGGAGTCAGTTGGGACGAGCATTCTTCAACGACTTTTAGCTTTACCTCAAGAAGTTCGAAGGGTGCCACATTCATCTATATTCAGAAAGCAGAACGAGAGTGATAGGTTTGGTCTCAGCTGGGTCTTACGCAGCATTGTACACTTTATCTTTAAGAAATGGCGCATTCCTAAAACGGCTACCCTGGTTTCACGAATCGCCGGCCACTTTTGCCTACAATGGGCCTTCTTAGAGTGCTTCATGCCAATTTGGCGTTGCACAATCCCGCACAACTTTACAACCGCAGTTGTCTTCCGCCAGTTAAGCGATTGACGTCGGTTTGCGTTCACCGCGACTACCAGACAGCGGTGTCGTTAGCACTCGACTGCACCGACTCCACATTTGGCGGATCACCTACAAACGCCATTCATTTCGAAAAAAGACTACGTTTAATTAAACGTTTTGGTTTGTTGCTTGGCAACCATCAACCAAAAGTGGTTCAGAGATTTGCGCAAAAGCTGAAAACCTTAAGCAGAATTGCACCTAAGTGGTTGAATAGCATAAACCAGTTCGTCCACGAACTCAAAAAAACAAGTTTTTGGGCAATGCGAACAGTTTTGCGGTCCCCCAGTGCTCCAGGTGAATCACCAACCACCGAAATACCACAAAAAACCCCGCTTAAGATGTGATATGATTTATTAACACGGGGGAGGTAGGGGCTCCTCAGTTCTCGATGACCACCATGATTTCGCCGTCGACGTTGACCTGACGCAATCCCTCCTCAGTTAGCATCGGCTCGTCGTCGTCGTCGCCACCGCCGCCGTCGTCTCTGTCGTGGTCGGTGTCGTCCTCAAGGACGACGTCGTCGTCGGCTTCGAAGACCGCGGTGATTCGCTTCTGCGGCGACATCGGCGCGAGCTGGTGCAGGAGGCGTCGAAAGACCTCGGCCACGCCGGGCTCCACGATGTGGGACTGAGCGAGGGCCATGAGCAGGCCGGGGGTGAAGAAGACGACGCCGGCGGCGGGTGCGGGGACGGCGCACGCCTCGCCGCGCACATCCACAAAGGCCCGGAGGCGGAGGTTGCGGCGAATGTCGGACAGGCAAATGGCTGTTTCACGCGGCGTCTGGCGGCACAACAGACACTCCAGCGGTGCTGCAAACTCCTCCCCCTCCCCCTCCGTTCTGGACACCGACACGAGGTGAGCAAGTCGGGTGACGAGAAACTCGGTCACCTGGTAGAGGCGACTTTGTGTGTCCACTCGTCTGTGGCCGTACTCTACGGCCAGCTAAAACGCAGAAGGCTGCGTTAATCATACGCGAGTTTCATAGTTAAAAAAACACAAGATTATCAAGGCGAGTGGCCAGCAAGCTTAGTTAGTGGAGACTAGTAGGCTGAACCGCTGCCAAGTACGCGGTTCGAGACAAACAATGCTTGCAACCAACGCGCCCACCTTCTAAAGGTAGCCAATCAGGAACGAGCGCGCCATTTGAGAAAGAGAGGCGACTCACTTTTCGCGCACGTTGTCGGGCCACCGTGGGGAGGCCGACCAGGGGGAAGACGCCTAGCTCTGCTTGAACGGCGGCATCGGCTTGAATGGGGGTTAGGGGCACGCGAGGTGCCAGTGGCGACGCCCACGACACCTCCAGACCCGCCAACAATCCCAACACCAGACGCATCGCGGGAATGATGGCAGTTTTGGAGGCCTTATTCTCGCCCCGTGTGTTGTCTGAATCAAGGGTAAAGCAAAATGTTGAGCCCATAAACCAGCCGACAGAATACCGCGCGAAAGCCGTGCCCCAACTCACTGTCCTTTTGTGGCGGCGGCGGCGGCGGCAGCAGCAACAGTTCCAGCAGACCCCACAGAATCCTCTCGTTGGTCGAGGGCGTGGTGGTGGTCGAGTCCTGCAAGAAGCACCGAAGGAGCGCCAATGTCCGCTCGAGTCCGAGACCCGTGGGCGGACCGACGAAGGAGGGGGGAGCGGAGTGCGAGCCAGGGGCGCAGACGCTCGTCTGCGGAAGTCGCATTCCATGAGGCAGCAGAGCGTCCTCCAGGGCCAGACCGAAGACGTGAGCGTCTGCACGCGTGTCCCCACCGGTGTGGAGAAGACGCTTGGTTAGTTCCACCCAAAGACCGGGCACCGGACTGCATAGCTCTACAAGATGACGATCACCGGAAAGCAACCCAGGGTTAGTAATCAACTGGAGAGGCTAGAGACGAGCTAAGGCAAGCCAACATCAAGATTCGGCAGTGGATGCATCGGTAATACAGCCTCCTTCATATCAACTTCCACAACGGGCTCAATTCAAGCAGTGCGCAGAGAGCAGGATGGAGACGAAGCAGGTGGATAACTGAGGGCCAGGCCACCTAGTGGAGCCTACCTGAATTGCCAGCTGGAAGTTGCTGCTTCAGAGGGTGCCGCCGCATCAGCTGACCGCGAACAGCTCCACCCCTGGAGATGTGTTCAGGGCCAGGGGAAGGGGGATTGGCGAGAAGGAGGTTAGAGGGTTTCGTGGCACCCAGGAGGTCAGTGAGGCAGGAGGAGGCGTGTGCTGCCACGACAGGCCGCGACGTCTTGGCCGACTAGACAGAGAACGAAAGCAGAGGGTTGTTACGAGGGCGAACTGTAGACATGAGTGGTTCTGAGAGTGCGTTAGCTACAAAGAACAGTTTCTCGTGGATGCGATGACACACTTGAGGGACATGTGCGGGTAGTGGAGGGACGTCACAAGCTAGAGTAGACGCATGAGGGCTTCACGGTAAATGCGAATCATTTCCGCCAAGAATTGGCACAATTCTAATCGATAGACCAAATTGGGCACGTCAGAAATGAGGAGAGTTTGATAGTGAACGGTCAACCTCCCACCAATCAGGAGGCTTCTGGGGGTTTCCCCTCGCAAACTGCACCAACGTCTTCACTGCTAGGTATATCCGAGGAAGAAGTGTGCGCGAATCATGCAGACAGTTCTCACAGTACTTGCACTTGTTCGCCTTCAGCAATAGTTCGTGGATTTAGCCGAGAGAGAACTGAGATTTCATTAAGAACGTGCATAACAACGCGTTTTGGTTTAAGGCGCATCCCAGCGTTTCAGAGGTGGTGCTTTCGATCTGAGTGAGCAGCCGTGGCCCGGACGGCAGCCCCGAAAGTTTCAAGAACGCCACATCTGACGATTAAACAAACTGAGTGCACCGTCCGTCATGAATCAAAGCCAAGTCGATCCCATCATGAGTTTCTAGCCTCGACAGATCAACGGCAAGGTGATGGTGGCGGCGGCGAGGGTGGTGGTGGCTCTAAAGAGTACTATGTGAACCCAAAACCAAAACGTGCGGCTAAAATCGGTCGACTAGACCCCTTGGCCGATGATGAGCAGAGAGCGGAGGCGGAGACGAGGCTTACCAGCACCCCGTGAGGAGCAGCTTTAGCCAGAC